>BQNB010047755.1:0-42930 GCA_026074375.1 Tanacetum coccineum | reverse complement strand
AACAGAATGTTTTGAGGTTTTTCTTAAAATGTGATTTAAACTAGTTTTTATAACTTTTTAGTTTAGCAACTTTGTTACAAGTCTTCTACAACCATTTATAACACATGTCCTACATACTTAAAGTCCTTAGTCCATGATTTGTCCAATTATTATCCAAGATAACAAGATCAACAAGTCCTTATACTTATAAACTTATTAGGTAACTTTTAAAACCACTAGTTTATATATACTTTTCATACACTAAACCATACTTGTACAATACTTATACATCAATTCCCACATGATATTAACATCCATATAACACATGTAAAAGTATACCAAATCACAATCAAGTGTAAAAATCTATTTTACACATTAATAAGTTCCTTAGATGGTGATTAACTACATAGTCATTATATACACATAAAATCATGAATGTAAAGAGATTAAGGTTTTTAGGTAACCTTAATATGATGTAGGATGATGAACAATATGATCTAAACCTTTGTTTAGCTATTTAACCCAAGCTTTCAATACAAAAGAAACCCTAAATCCAAAGAAAACCCTAATATTAAACCTTTTTGCTTTAACACTTGTAAACCCCAAACCAAACCTTTTAAACACCTTAGGATATCTTAGATATGATGTAGGAATACTTGAAAATATGGTAAATAAATTTTGTATGAATTATTTGAGGTGATTGTGGTTGGCCGTGGGTTTAGAGGAGCACAAAGGGAGAGAATGAGTTGTTTTCACGTTAAGAAATGAAATGTGTATATGTTCTAACTAGTTGTTGGCATTATATACTTCTTGACTAGTCCAAGGCTTCTATTAGAAGTGGTCAAAGTTCAAAGGGACCATGGGAGGGAATTAAGGAAGTCTTTGGTCAAGACTTAGACATAGTACTTCAAGGTTTTATGAGAAAGGTTTGTACAAGATCAAGTTGGTGATTTGTGAGCTCTTGGTCCCCTTGGGATCACATTGTATCCTAAAATTGGGGAGGGGAGGGAGCTAGTTGGAGATTTTTGGTCTTATAAAAATATCTTGTATCATTTGAAGTTTAAATGTATAAGGATTTAATGTAAAGGTATAACTAGCAAAGTGTATGTTCTTGTTGATTTATTTTTATGTACAATATGACTAACAATGTTAACATGGGTGAAGTTTTATAAAACTTTGAGTATTGGGTATAAAAATGGGTATTTGTTGAAGCGTAGAAAAGTTTTGGTGGTTCCGGGTATGCATAAACATATTTTATCGCGAAACGTAAACACTTTACGTAACTAATAAAAATAAAATGTGCAAAGTTAATAATTATCCTCTAAATAATTATCTAACACTTGCTAGACGTAAACATTTAATTGCTTGATGCCCGTTTACGTTAAAAATAATTTTTAGCTTACGCGATTTAACTTAATGATTACAATTAAAAGCAAACACGTACAAGACTAAAAATAGATAGTGAATTTATTGACGTCGTAAATGACCCTAAAACACGGTGTGTTATAATTCATCACTGTGAATACTAGAGAGTATCACTCTGAATGTTCTGGCAATTATCACAAGGATAATGCGTAGGACTTTTTGATACCAAATGTTGTATAATGATGTACGACATTTTATATATTGTAATTTTTGTCCTAGTGAGATTTTTGATGGATCTCGTTGGCTCTAGACTCTATAAGTGCACATTTGTTATTTGGTTATCGGAGGCTGGAGCGGACTGCCACTTTTCAATATCAACGATCTCGGAATGAGAAAGCCGATAGAAACGTGTTGATCTTCGTGAGAAATGAAACAAAAATATTTTGAGAGATTCTGAGTGGCTAGGGAGGGTTGTGCATTGCATCACTGGGTCCATGATGCCAATCTTTAATATCAGAATCATCTTTGTGATTACCGAAAGATTATGTATTGACCCGGTTTCTGCCTAGGGTTGTATGGAGGGCTTCTTTCTTTTCACTCTTTATCCTTACAATTCTTTTTCATTCTTCAACCCCTTCAGTGCTTACTGAGACTTCATGACTAGTACCTTGTTGGGTTTGTTCCAGCACTAGCTCCATCTCAGTCGACACTATTCCCTTATTCTCACTTTACTCCTTTTTTTCAATCATACCTAGGACTTCTACTCTATCTAATGGAGTGTTCATAGGTAGATCCCTCCGGTTCTGGCTGGATCATGGAATGAATATACCTAACCTTAACCGCCTTATGACTCCTTAAGAAACAACATTTGGTAGGTCTTTAGGGTATTGCCATGAAGATTCATAAAACCATTTGATAAAAAATCAATCAACATGTTTGAGAAATCATTTAAGACACATTGAGTGTTTCCAGAGTTACCAAAAAGCTCCCCCTACACATATGCACCATATTATGAAAGAGTTTTGCACAAGCGAGGTTTGGGAACGCACTTATAGATTGAAGACCGTGTCCGTTATTAATCTGTATTGATCACATTTTAATCACTATTCTGCCCCTTAAAAATTTCATATGTGTTTACAATTTTTGACAATTAGTAAATTAAAAACAAGTTAATGTTCGGAATTCACATGAGCCTAACTATGTCTTGGGAGAACAGGAGGGCATGCAGAAAGAATCATATTATTATACTCCCTCTCATTTAATGAATAGAGTGAAAACTTGGAGTGGGAGTTTGTTGAGCACACAAATTTGAAAGAATTTGAAATTTTCTTTCTGAAAATATCTTGAAAAATTGTGCTCAACAGGAAAATGATGTTAGATGTATCTAATTAATTATTATTTTTAGTGCTTCTCTTGAGCATTCAAAACTTTGAATGTTTATATGACAATACTTAAGACCGAGAAGATATGAACTTCCCGTTGAGTAGGATAAATGGACATAAATGAACATTTTCATTTCTTTGGAGACCACATGTTAGATGTATCATTTCATCACCATAATGTAACACCCCTAATATAGGCCACAGCGGAATATGATGTTCCGAGGGTATTACTTCATAGATCAATAACACAAGATATGAGAACGATCTCTAAAAGAGTCGTTTAAAAACTGATACATTGGATTTCATAAATTGTTTGTTACAAAAGCCCATAGGCTTAACTTGTTCAACTTGAAAAAGTAAAGATTTCACAACATAACAATATCCCAAAATGTAATGCACGTAAATCTTTATAGCGATATGACTTCAAAAGACGACCATCCAATGTACCCATGACTTGCACCTTATTGACCTGAGAAAACATGTTTAAACTGTCAACAATAATGTTGGTGAATTTATAGGTTTATAAATTAAATGGAGCGGATAGCAAGATTTCCCTGTAATAAAGCAACGAATACAATATCACAAAATGTATTACGATATGCACTAAGCTCATGACACTGAAGCTAAACAATGTATGTATATCAAATACATATAAATGATGGTGCCCAATGTAGATGTTCAACCCGTAACATCTATGAGTCCGAAATGGTATACATTCGTCGTTTCCGGCCAACCGGTAAACTAGCAAGTGCTACTTGCCCGAACGGGGATGTTAATCCCAAATAGATCTATTCATAACATTCGCGCTTACAATCCAGTAATTAACAGTTCATGATGATGGGCATAGTGGGTTATAGCTACTTAGGCAAATTCGTAATTAAAATGTACTTGCATCCATTTTGTAAAACAAACATGATCTCATCCCCGAGATTTGATAAATGATTAAAAAGAGTAAGATGGGGACTATAAACTCACATCAAGCAATGATAACGGAATAGCAAGGTTGTGGCACGAAAAACGAAGCAAAAGACTTTATCCGCAACCTAAGTAAAAATAATACATATTTACTAAGCAGAAAATATAAAACTAGATACTTGCAATCTCGTCCCTAGTGTGTGCTTGAGCTCCATTTAAAATAATGATGTTTGAAAACAAATTCTCATGTTAAAGTGGTCAACTTTGTTGGGTCAATGCGTTCAAAATATATAAGTATGAAATTTATGACATTTGACCTTTTGAAAACTAGGTCACCTGTACTCTAAAACATTAATTTAGTTCAACCCTTGGTTTGGTCTCAAAGTGCGTTAAATAAATCGGCTAAGTTGTGACAAAAATAAGGTCAATGTGTTAGAGATAAAGTTAAGTTTTATTTCTAAATCCGTGTGGCACACGTAGAGTTTTAGGATTATTTTTCGGATTCGTTACTTAACGAAAATGCCAACTAAAAACAGATTTGAAAACCTGACCAGGTCGCCTACAACTTTCGTTAATTAAGTCTTGTCCAAAAAGGTCGTTTAACGGGTTAAAAACGGGGCTAAACATGTGCGTGTCGCTAGGACAGTTTTCCAGACTTAGAAAAATAATAGAGGTTTATTTCAGCATGTGCTGATTTGCGTGGTCAGTGTTTTGGTCTCAATTTGTGACTTCGTTACTCAACGTTAGGACGAGATAAAGATACCTTAGTAAACTAGGCCTGGTCTATTTTAATTTATCTTTTATAAGTTTCGTGTGTCGGGGTCGTTAACGGGGTCAAAAACGAGTACAAAGTAAGGGGTGTCGCGACCCTATATGTTAACAGTTTTAATTTGTCGAAACGTGACAGCAACACTAACTTAAGGTCACGTTTGCGAGTTCGTTACTTGATATTATGACAAACCAAAAGTACCTTTGAAAACTAGGCCAGGAGTACAACAATTCATTTCTTATAGGTTTTGCAATTTGAAGTCGTTATAGTGACTAAAAACGAGGCCAAAGTAAGGGTGCACGACCCCTTCCGCCAACAGTTTCAACTGTTGGAACACGCAACAGCAGTACTAACTTTTAGTCCTATTTGCGAGTTCGTTACTTAACCTTACGACAAACTAAAAGTACATTTATAAACTATGCCAGGTCCACTACAACTTTTATTAATTAAGTTTTACGTTTAGATGTGATTAAGCGGGTTAAAAATGGGTGTGAATGTGGTGGTGTCGCGACCTTCCAACAGTATTAACTGTTGAACACGCGACAACAACACTAACTTGAGACTCAGTTTGCGGGCTTGATTCTTAACCGCTTTCCGTGATTCAAGTTGCTAAATAAAGCCTACCATGTCGACTATAAAACGCCCCTATGTGCTGACCTTATCTCCAAGTTTAATTGGGTCGAAACAAAGCCTAAAGTCGACCTAACAGGGCAGTTTTTAAGATAGTGTAAAATGCTACGCATCAGGAGGTGAACAAAATAGTTTTGTTTTTAGGGATTTTCAAGCACACTACTAATGACATATAGATCGCATATTAAGGATAAGTAATAAGGATAGATAGCTCACAAAAACGCAGAGATGAACGCGAAGAACTTGGCCCAAAGAAGTGATGAACGCACGAAGCTTTTTACCCCTTACGTATACACGAACCAAACACCCAACCAAATAATAAACTTGACTATTGCACCCCTTATGACCACGTACACGAACGTTGCTCGCTTGTCTTGGTGTGATCGACTCGTAAGAGGAACGAACCCAAAGAAACCTTAATTAGGGTTTCTTGAGACTTAGGGTTTATTACGAATGTAGTGGTAGGATTGCGTGTTGTATGCAAGTTGAAACAAGGCTAGGAGGACAAGGAACAATGGTGAATGGTGTATGAGTATGAATATGATAGTGTTAGAGTTTCTCTGTGTTTCGCTAACTGAGTTTGCAAAGAAGTGAGTAGAGCCTTTTATACACAAATGGTATGGCATGCATAGTGTTCCTCTTGGATGTCACATTCGTATGTTGATCCAATTTAGGCAAGGAATTTTTGGGTTTAAGCATGGTCAATGTACAGGGATTAGAAGAGGTTTACTGTTGGGGTTTGCGTGGAAGCAGAATCAATAATATACGTGGGTTTTAAGGAGTTGGATAAAAGGGATTATGGGCTTTATACATTGGTTATTAGGGTTAAAGTGATAAGGGTTTATGTAAATCTTTTCTAGATGCATAATACGGTTTTGAAAAGTTGGATTAAAGGTGTACACGATTTCCTTGCTAGATTGTAGGGAGATTTATTTGTTTTCTTGAGTTAGATTAGTTTCCTAATTAATTTTTATTGTGTGTATCTTATTAAACAAGTGAAGAAACATACAACTTGCTCGTTTACTCTTTAAAGTTAAACGCTAGATGGTGATGAAAGGATAAGGATGATAAAACTCGATTTTTGGTTAACTAAGTCGTTGAAACATTTTAACTAAAGTCTTTGGTTTAAACGTAGGCTTATTCACGATATTAAAAGCCTCGGTTAAGTTTTACTTATTAGGGTTTAACTAGGTGATTTAATTTAAAAGTAAACACTTAAAAATATTATAAATAGAAAGAAAATGGAGTGACTAAATCGTAATATGACCTGAAAACACGGGGTGTTATACAAGACGCCGATGTTAATGGAGATCAAGCTCACTAAGGACGATGAAGCCGACTCCGTGGATAACTCTAAATATCGAGGTATGATTGGTAGTTTACTCTAAATAACTGCTAGCAGGCTCGATATTATGTTTAGTGTTTGCTTATGTGCTCGTTTCTAAGAAAATCCTAAGACTACCCATTTAAAGCCGTTAAGCGTATATTTAGGTATATTAAAGGAACTAGTCACTTAGGATTTAAGGGTAAACCTAAAGGAACTGCGGAATAGAAACTGTAGTTTTATTGCCAACTCCGACCAACCGCGGGAGATTACGTTGAATCGCAAAAGCACTAGTGGCGTTTGTACGTTCATGGGATGTTGTTTAACATCTTGGTTCGCTAAGAAACAGATGGCCCTTGCTATCTCCACGACTGAAGCCGAATATGTCTCCGCCGGAAAGGCATGTCAACAAGCACTATGGATGAAACAATCTCTCATCGACTACGGCATACGCCTCGACGATGTTCCGATTATGTGCAACAATAAAGGAGCTATCGACTTAAGTAAAATCCCGTACAAACACTCAAGAACTAAACAAATAGAATACCGTCCCCACTATTAAACCGATAACGTCCAAAAGGGTAATATCTCTATCGAGAAAGTTGCATCCAAAGACAATATAGCCGATATATTTACTAAGCCTTTAAAACATGAAGTATTTAATCATTTAAGATTAGGATTAGGAATGATGGAACTTATCATGGATAGTGATCCTTTATCATCCCAAAAATAATCGTAAGTGGAAACTCTAATGAAGTAATTATTCATTATTCAAAAGATGTTAATTCTCATTACAAGTTCCAATTACAAACTTCCTTATCATGAACAAATTCGGATTAAGAAATTTAAACTAGATAAAGAAAATATCAATAAAATGACCATAGATATCTTCAAAATCTACATGTATGGTCAATACATGAAAATTACGAAATCGATTGAAAAAGACAAAAAGAACAATCATCGAATTACAACTCACACTTGTGTTGACGATGTCTTGTTAAGTCTAAATGTTCATAAATGATTGTGTTATTAGTAATGGTTAAACTTATGCTAAAAGATAACACACTCCTAGTAGGATCGACTACATTGAAATTCCATCGGGAAATTCACGACAAGTTGCACGGTTCACTCAAAACTTGGACGTCGACTCCGAAAATTATATCACATACCCCTAATAGTATGTATAACACATTCCAATTGCCAAAAACACAACACTGTATCTCAATTTGCTCAAAAATCAACTATGTCTGTATTTTTGGAAACTTGCGGACCACGGATCCACCATAGGTAGATCCGTGCGTTATTTAGTGGATGTCATTGTGTCCCCCCCCCCAACAGATCGTGAGTAAATAACAGTTTTGAACAAATTGGACCACAACAAGCATTAAAACAAACAGCACATCAACTCACGAAACTCAAATACCAAAACCCTCAAACAAACATAACATAAATCGGCAATTGGAGCAACTAATCTACAAGATCATCAACAAATCATCAATCTATAACAACTATTGTAAGTGATTTTCATCTTATTTTCTATTCTAGGGTTTTGATTTTGATCAAATCACAAATTTGGGTTTTCAAATTTTCTCCTTGCTATTTCATGAAATTGGAACTACAATATAAACAATGTATAACTACTAGAATACTCCAAATATCGCAAAATTAAGGGCGATTCGCCAATAATTGATTTTTGACAAAAACCCAAGTTATGATTTTCACTTCTAGGATCTTTTCAAAACAAGAGTTTAACTACATTTTTAATACAACGCAAAACATTTTTTCTTGTCTCATGAATGTATTTACGAGATGCTTAATTCATAAGTATTTTTCGTTCCATTCATCTTTAGAAATATCAAACATAAAAGTTTGCTTATTATTATTACTATAACTATTTTTAGCACACCCACATCAAGCTTATATAAACACACTTACATTAAAAAAATTCACTTATCGAGTCATTATCATGTATAATAATTTCTCATTGAAATCACATTAATTTATCTAGATATCAAATGTCATATGAAGACTTTGCTAGTCGAACTATACATGAAGGAAGAATCATTGATAAACGCTTCAACACTCAAGTCAATCTTAAAGAAAGTTTCTTTAAAAATGGCTTTCAATCCTTCTACCACATAGATGGAAAGATTTACCCACAATTTCTTGTTTAACTCTATCGTTCATTTCAATTCTATAAATTTAACAATGAGTGGTTTGTCTCCTTCAATATCTATGAAGACAGATTTCTTTTTTACTTTAAAAGAATTCGGATTCCTTTTAGATCTTCCTAATGAAGGACACTCCTTCTATAACAATGAATGGTCACTCACATCCATCCTAAGTCATAATAACACACAAACAAATGATCCATCCTTTACAAAACCAGATCATCCCACTTCAATCATATTCAACATAACCAAGAAAAGAATCAATGGAGAAAAATACGACACACATGACCCAAATACCCTCTACAATGATGAATTGTGTCCCTATCTCAAAACCACGGAAATTGTTATTAGAGAAAACATCCTTTGTACCAATGAACCTAAAATAAAACTATCCGCTATTGAAGCATACATGCTTTATTGTATCACCACCTCCACTCCATTCAATCTAGCGTATTTGGTAGCAAAACGAATGCTACACTCAAAAAACTCTCCAAATGAGTCATTACCTTACGGTATCCTTCTATCAAAGCTACTCTAAATATTTAAAATCACTCGCTCTCTTTTAAAAGTAAACACTTCATCTCTATCAATCCCTCAATGGACATGATGAACAAATTCTCTTCTAATGACGAAATCATTGAAGATTATTGATGGAGGCCCAAGTATTAAAGAACGGACTGACTTGTTTTTAGAAGCCCAAGATCGTGTGAAGAAAAGGGCTTCAGTAAAACAACCATAACTTTTGATCCGTAAGTCCGTTTCAGGCATGTGACCACTCAAATCAAAGGGAAAAACGAGGCGGACGCAGCTGTAACCACCTTTTAGCTGGTTACGGATTTTTCGAGGCCCAAAACCCTAGTTTACTATGAGTTATTTACATTTTTGTTTTTTGATTTTTTGTTGGATTTGTTTTTGTTCTAGCTCACGGCCAATCTGTCTTTTTAGGTCCGTTGCAGTTTTGTGAGCCTATTTAAACAATCTGCTGTAACCCTAGCTGGTCAGTTATCAGTTTTAATAAAAATAAACCATTGGCCGTTGTTTGCCAAGAAGTTTTACCCCAATAATCGATATTCAATCGAATCAACGATTGTTGGAAGAATTGTTTCTGGTATTCGTAGAATCAACAGATCCAATTTGTTATCTTATTTTTTAGTCTACATCAATTATCGTTGCGCTTTGCATGATCATCACGATCATGATTATTCTCAATGGTAACTCATAACGAATATGTAATAGGAAGCCCTAAAATCTCAACTACGTTAAATTA
Source organism: Tanacetum coccineum (assembly GCA_026074375.1). Classification (NCBI taxonomy): domain Eukaryota; kingdom Viridiplantae; phylum Streptophyta; class Magnoliopsida; order Asterales; family Asteraceae; genus Tanacetum; species Tanacetum coccineum. The sequence continues at coordinate 33,128 of BQNB010047755.1, read as the reverse complement.
GTATGTGTAATATTGATAGAATAATGCGCAAGTTGATTAGATTATGTGTAATGCATTGCATGCGTTAACTTCTTGGATAATAATTGGTAGATGATAGTAATGCTTGCATGATACATTGTTCTCCATATAATCAAGACCCATTATACAAACCATTCAGCACTTTCTCCTTATTATCATCACATTCAAACACCATTTTCTTCACACTTCTCATATAAAAACATTACTTAGTCAATCACTCATGAATCGTTCATCCAATAACAAATTCACTAAACTTCAAAAGAAAAACCAATTTTAGAGAACTCCAATTTAAAAAATTATAATCTAACATCCTCTAGTGAGGAAAACCCAAAGAAGAGAACTTCATTCACTACCTCTAGAAAGAAATCTCTCAACTCCACAAGCTCCATCAATATCCATCTCTAGATAAGTACACATAAACCTCTTCAATCATCACCAAGTGAGTCCTCCGACACCAACTCACGTTGCTCCTCCACCTAAACTTCGTTTGTCATTTCGATAAATAAAAACTCAAGAACTTCCTCCAACTACAAAATGTCACCAAATAACCCATTATGTGTCAAGTATGGACAATAGGCCACCGAGCCCCTCTATATACCATCTCCACCGCCAAGTGTATCACGACCACTCCGGGTTTTCCAAATCACCACCCAGGATTTTGAAAATTCCATCATATCCCAACCATTGTTTGTTAAACATTAACACAAATGCACACCTCATCTCATAAAACAATGCACCTCCACTTGAAAAACATTAACAATTCACACCAAATCTTGGAATCAAGATTTTCCTAAATCCTCTAAACATTTTAGTTTTTTGTTCATACAAATGACATACCTCAACTCCACACATGTTTTGCCAATGTTGTAGCACCACAAGGCATGAAATCCTAATGCTCCAAAATCGTTTTGATCAACTACATGTTCTCCCATACATATCGTACACCACATCGGTCATTACACCAACCCACCTTACTTTAAGCAATTAGCGCATGGGAAATCTCACTCACCCTTCGGATTATAGGGAAAATGTTATTTTTCCAAGATTTTAGAATCTTTAATTGTTTTAATTTCTAGTTCAAGCTATCATTGTAATGGATTTTCTATGCCAATTTTTATGTTTTATCCCTTATACTTGGATTTAAACATTTTCTCCTTTTTGTAGGGTTGATCATGGATGTTTATTAGTAATATGTATATGTGTGCATATTGTGGTTGTCATTCTTATATATTTGCTTTGTCTACTAACTTTGTTTTGTAAGACGCCTATCATAGTCGATTCCTTGGTTACCCCAAGCAAGGGGCGCATACACAAAGGGGGAGCACTTGCAATATTGTCTCTATTTTTTTACTTTGCTTTCTTACTCAGTGATTCAACATTCGTCAAAGACAAGTCTTGCAAGAACCCCTCCTCATAAACAAAACAATTTTTGTTCGACAAAAAGGGGAGAAGGATTGTAATCTTATCCACTAACATACTTATTTAGTAATTTTAATTTAGCATGCAGTTTACTATTTTGTCATCTCAAAAGGGGAGCTTTGTTATTCAATATACTTGCGTAAAAACGATATTTATATTTAATGATCTTGATGTTTTTATAATAACAAATATAATGTTATACTATGTAAAAGTTTACGTAAACAAGTTATTTAGTCGAAAGTTTACTTCACGATGACAAATCACTTAAGGTATGAATATGGCATTATTAAACATACTTAATGATCAAATAAAAATATTATCATTTGCATAAACCCTTTCTAATCAAATGATTTAAGTTAACACATGATTAATTATAAGCTAGTGATATTAAGTGGAAACAATCTTTCCAAATCTTTCCAAATTTTCCCAAATCTAGAAAATCTTTCCTTATTGGTGATAAGAAATATTTTGTTCTAGAAGAATCTAATAAACTAGTTTTATTAAGTACAAAACAATATTTTGTATAGATTTGGGGTTAATCACAAAATAACAAATTTTGTCCCAGCTCCACCCACGAATCCACCAAATACACGGGACGGATCCAGGAAATGGTGGATCCGTGAGTCATACGAACCAGCTGGTTGGGACAGATTTGAATTTTAAAAGCTTGCCTATAAATAGCAACCTTAAGCTTTCATTTTAAAACAATTTTTGACAAATATTTTTCACATACATCTTTTATCTTTTATATTCTATATTCTTTGATCATTATACTTGTTACATAATCCATTACAAGTGATCAACTCATTCCACTCTTTAGTGAAGAACCTCAAGAAGACGTCAAGCTTCAAGTGTTATTAGTTTAGTTGTGTCATTACGTTTGTGATAATTATTCATCTTGTATATCTTGTGTTGTGTGTTGTGTGTATCATATGTGTTTGATAGGTTAGTATTTGGCCACAAATACATAGTGTGTTAGATTGGTTCTATTCTCGATGTTGATACTCGGTATTTAGCTTAGTACCGGAAAAAGTGTAAGCGACGTGTATGATTTTCTCCACCGAAAGGGAGCTTGTTGACATAGTGAAGATAACTCTCAAGTTGGGTACTTGGGGAGTGGAGTAGGGCAAAGAGGAGCTTCGTAGCCGAACCACTATAAATCATTGTGTCATCGGTTTGATCTTTTTTATCTTTACTTGTTTATACTTCATAGATTACTTATTTATTTATTGCATCGCTGATCATATAACTTGGGTATGATCTCGAGTTTAAATAAGTTGATAATCTACGTTTTTATTTAAAATAGTAAAAATATTCTAATCCCCCCCCCCTTAGTTTCCACACAATTGGTTTCAGAGCCGGGTTAACCCAAGATCTTTACGTTTATTGTTCATTGAAGCTTGAATCGATTAAGGATTCGGTTATATAAAATATCTAGAAAGGGCAATCTATGCAAAGACCACCTCTTTTTGAAAGTGATCATTTTATATATTGGAAAAATAGATTTGAAACTTATGTGAAACCAAAAGATTTTGATCTTTGGCATATTATCTTGAATGGTGATTTTCCACCGGTTGCCAAAAATGAAGTTACTCAAATTTTAGAAATAGTTCATTTTGAACAACAAGATGATGATCTTAAAAAGAAACTTGCTACAAATAATGAAGCTAAAATAGTTCTTTATTATGCTTTACCTAAAAGAATACAAAGAATTTTTTTATGTGTAAAAAGGCTAAAGTATTTGGCCAATCGTTGTTAATCACACATCTAGGTAATAGCCATAGTAAAGATAATAAAAATTGTTCTTCTTGTTCAACATATGAACTAATTTACTATCTTGAAGAAGAATCTATTGATAGCCTTGTTTTGCTAGATTTTAAACACTATTTTTACTCAGACTTAAAGCTCTTGATAAGGTTTCTTTAACAAGAAACGATGTTAGGAAGTTTCTTAGGGCTCTTCATATAAATGGTAGAGCAAAGGTCACAAGCGATTGAAAAATCGAAGATTTGTCTATCTCTAAGGCCTAGACGAGCTCATCGGCAATCTAAAAGTACAAAAAGTAGTCATGGAAAAAGATTCCGAAATTTATAGAGGTAAAAAGGAAAGAGTTAAGTCCAATTCGCGTTGAAAGCTAAAAATAGAGTTACAGCGATGTGAAACTTCGACATCCGGAAAGCGATGAAAAGAATATGCTTTTGGCCCATGTAAGGAACTGAAAAAAGTTCTTTAGAAGAAAGGGCGCTCCACCACCTAGCAATCTCCATTAAATTATAAAAAAATAAAATATAAATTCTAAAATTTGTGTTAAATTAATAACTTTTGCACACCATTAATATTAATCCACTAATTTGTTAGGCAACCAAGAGAAGAAAAAAAGTCATTCCGACAAAGGGATGAGAAGAAAGGAAAGAGTGACTGGAAATGTTTTAGATGTGATAATCCAAATGATCTCATTGGCGATTGTCCAAAACCATCTCGCAACAAAGATCAAAAGGCCTTCATTAGAGGTTCGTGGAGTGATAGCGAAAATGACGCCGAAGACAAAACTAAGGATGAAACTTGTCTCATGGCTCAATCGTCAAATGAGGTAACTCTAAACAATCTTCTTATTCTAGTGTAAGCAACTTCTATTGATAATGATAGTATGCAAATAGAATACGATAGATTATGTGAAATTAGCTTAAAAATCATTAACAAGAATAAAATTTGAAAACTAAAAGAGATCTTTTAGAAAAAGAAATTTTAGAATTGAACGAGAAAATTAAGAAACTTGAGAGAAGTAAAGAAATTGAGATTGCATGTAAGTCATGTGAAGAACTTAAATCGGAAAACGCTAAACTTAAGGAAACTCCAGTTAAATTTGTTAAATTTGATTAAAAGCGCTTAATTCACTAAGGGAAGTTGAATAATCAAATAGCACCTAGTTGTAAAATAGGTATACGGATTTGATAGTTAGTTAAAGCGTCAACAAGCGGAAAAAACTAAAATCATGAATTTTGTTGAATCGTCCGCTGAAAAATTAACGGACGAATCCACCATAAAGGTGCACGGATCCACCATCCCATGATCCGTGAGTCGCACCAGTGGTGAAATATTGGCAGAACACGCTTTTAGTCCACCCATGTCTTCTAGATCGGATTTTGTTATTACTGGAAGAAAACTAATTAACATAATAGAATTGATGAGTCAAAGAAACATTTTTAAACCACCACTCAAAAGCATGTATAGTATAGGTTTTGTCTAAACCGAGTTAGTCTATATAAAAAAACACCTACCGCCTAAGAGAAATATATCTTTTCAACACAAGAACAACACACCTCAATCCTAGAAAGAAATTCTAGAGGAAACCAATTCATCAAACTTCTATTCCTTATGATTGGAACAAACCAATAAAATCAAGGCTTTGTAATTGGAAAATTGTATTCCCATTTCATTATCCCCAATCTATTGCTACAAATGCAAGGGAGTACAACCATAACATTTTTGGCACCATGAGATATTGGGGACCTACCAGCTTGAATTGTTTTTTTTGTTGAAATGGGTATGCTGAGAACATGCTTGGAACGGTAAATTCAATGACACGGAGCAAAAGTTAAGTGGTTGCTCCAAAATATGACCGGATATACAGTAGTTACAAAGAATCACGGACAGAGGTAACGTAGTGGTACGTAGTTTTTGGAAGTAACTTAAAAGGAAAGATCATAGGCAAAGGTACGATCTCCAATGACTCTCTTACCATATCTAATGTAAAACACGTAGATAACTTAGCATTTAACTTACCTTAGTGTTGTGTAAAATTGTGGTCAATATGTGTCAAGTCTTATATCACGGAAGAAGGTAGTGAAATTAATTAAAGATGGTAAAATCATAGGAAACGAGATTAGGAAAAATGGTTTATCCGTAATGAAATTATTGAAATAAGTTCAAGCAAATTATGTCTCGCCACAGGGGTAGTGGAGAAATTCTACCTTTTGGCTTCATAGAGTCATGATTACGCAAATATGCGTTTAATTCAATCGTTGTCATCTAAAGAATTAGTTAGAAACTTACCTAAGCTAAAATATGATAAACATTTTTGTGATGCTTGCAAGATTGGGAAACAAGCTCATGCAAGTCATAAAGCTAAAAATATGGTTTCACTGTAACACCCCCAAAATCGGGTTACGCAGCGGAATGGTAACAATGGGGTGCTACGTCAAAGTACAAAAATCAAGATATAGAAAACGACCTTAAATGGGCGTTTTAAGATAAAATTTCATTTGATGCCATAGCAAAATAACAGAGTTTATACATTAGGTCCCATATGTTTTAAATGTCATAAACATTCTTAATTAAACAAAAGCTTCATAATACCAAAAGACGATTTAAGTTTTTAAAGAAAATAAGAGTTGCATTTAATTTAGATAATTACAGAATCCATCTTTACGAAATCCCCGCAGTTCCCCTCCAATCTTCATACCTTAGGACCTGAAATTACATGCTAAAGGTCAACACAAAAGTTGAGTGAATTCATAGGTTTATTAGTAAAAAGGTGGAACACAAGATCGAAGTAACAGTGGACTAAGTACGTATTTCGAAGTCCAAAACATGTAACTATGTACGTATTCCATAGTCAAAACAGGTATTATTGCACTAAGCTCATGATACCGAAGCCTTTTAAACTGTCAGTGCCCCAAAACAAATATAGGGTGTCTACCAAAACATGCCTATAAGTTCTCAAAATGTTAAATGCACCTTGATCAAACTAGTGACCCAAGGAAAGGTGGGGATTGTCAGTCCCGATAGATCTATCCACAACACTCGCGCTTACTACAATAGCAATTAACGGTTCATGATGGTAGGGACTTTGAATGGCAATACAACAACTTAGGCAATAATATTCAGGCAAAAATCTGGATAGCATATACTTTGAAAATACTTGTTGAAAAAAAAACCCCCCCCCCATTGTGTACAATAGTAAAACAAGCAATGTAATATCACCCGTAGAGTTTAATAAAACAAGTAGATGGAAAAAGGAGGGGCTAGGAACTCACCTCGAGTGAATTGGTAATCAAACAAGTATTCTAAATAGAAATTGACATCACGGAAATGACGGAGTGCAACCTAATCCAATTTAGGTGGGTCATAATTACTAAGCAATTAGATAAACAACAACAATAGCTCATCATTCTATCGTTCCGGGCATTATCATAATTTATTAAGAGGTCATGTAGTGACGTATAAGGAGCGTACGTACACTTTTAAATCGTAATCTGAACAGTACTTTTACTGTTCATGACGTTTTATAAATTTACTTTTATAAATTTAATTGTCGTAAAACCCGTAAATGCAACAACTTATTCGTTTTAATCCTGATTTTAGCGATTCCTTCGAGCACGTCTTCGTTATTAAAATTATCACATTTTTATAAAGTGGGGTCTGCTGATGAACAGTAATTATCGTAAACGTCGTATTTTATTCGTTTTAGCTCCGTTTTTAGTAATTCTTTCGAGCACGTTCTCGTAATTGAAAGTTCTATTTATTTATGAGGTTTACAAAAATAAATGTTTCTGTCATGAACAGTAACTTTTTATAAAATTTATTTTATAAAAGTGTTAATTATTGTAAACTCGCGAAATTCATAACTCTTTCGTTATTAATTGAAAAATTACGATTCTTATCATTTTGAAATCCTAAAAATATGTATAAAAATACCAAACTTTCTGTTTTGTATAATTTTTATAAAAGTTATTTTATAAACCCGTTTAATTAACGTATAACTCGTAATTAGCGTATCTTTTTCGTTATTAATCCGTTTTTCGAGTTTCTTATCTTTTTGGAATCGTCGTGAGGTGTATTATCTTTATAAAACATCAAACTCACTGTTTGAAATTCGAAATCCAAACAGCCCCTTTATAATGAATATGTATACTTTTATATAACACTTGTTTTATGTATTTTTCACTTTTGTAGTTTACCATAAGTCTTTTATAACTATATTTATCATATGTGATACATATAATAATGTCCATAATCCTTGCTTTGTCCACATAAGTCCTTGACAACAAGATTTACAAGATTACAAAGTTGTTTACACACTTTTACTTGTAGCTTTTTATGTAAATCCCTAAAAACCCTAATCTTGCATTAACACTTTTTAAGCTTAACCAAGATTGTAAAACACTTATGTATCCATTTATAACCTCATAATATCATCCATATAACATGTGTATAAGTTCATAAAATCATGTTTACAAGAAAAATCCACTTTTACAAGTTAAACATGTCTTAAATGATGATTTTACTACATAGAACATAATATATATATATAAACTCATGAAATGAAAAGATAAGGGTGTTAGATGACCTTAAGGTGATGTATGATGATGAGAAAATATGTGCTAAACCCTTGCTTAGATTATAACCCTAGCTTTTATAACCAAGAAACCCTAACTTTCCAAATGAAAACCCTAGCTTCCTTTCTTGCTTCAACACTTGTAAATGGTTAACCAAGGCTTGTAAATACCTTAGTATATCTTAGGAATGATGTGTGATGGAATTTTATGGTCTGGAAAAACAAGGCAAAGATTTATGTATAAGGGGTGTTGTTGCCGTGTGTGAGTAAGAAGAAAGAGAGGGTGTATTGTTTGATTTTCTTGTGTAAGTGTTTTGCATATGTTTGTTATCACTATCTCTTTTTTGGATATACTTGTGTATATGTGGTATTAGCTAGACAAAAAAGATGCTATAGTAGTCAATGAAATGGAAGAGCAAAATGGGAAAAACGCAATTTTTGTCAAAGGGAAACAAAGCATGGCTAAGTTTAATGACTAGAAGTTGTAACAAAGTCAAGTTGGTCCTTTTTGTGTTTGCAACTTTGTCTCCCATTTGATGTATTTCATGGTTAGGAGGGTGGAAGACTTCGTAGATGGTTTTTGATCATTTAACAAAATATCAGTATCATAAAAGAAAGTTACAAAGTTACTATTGTAGGTTTTTATAAAACAAGAGTTGTATATTGCTAATGTACATGTCTGGTTTAATTTTCCAATGTACAAAGAGAAAACAATGATATTAACTTTGGGTGAAGTTTTAATGCAACTTTTGTTAGCTTGGGTACAATTGTGGGTTTATTTGTTTAAGCGTAGGAATTGTTTAGGTGTTTCCGTGTATGCTTAAAGTTAATTTTTATCGCGAACGAAACACTTTAACCTAACCGATAAAATATAATAAGCAAAGACCATAATATTCTCAAAAAGTAAAAATTTAATACTTGTTTGAAGTAAACGCTTAATTGTAATGATGCCCTTATTACATTGAATTATTCGTTTTTTTGCTTACTCGATTTTTACTTAATATCATGAAATTAAAAGCTAACGCTTTACAACACCAAAAAAATAAATAGTAGATTTATAGACGTCGTCAATGGACTTGAAACAACACGGGGTGTTAATAACTTTTCATCCAAATAATTGTTATTATTACTAACCTATTTATTCCTGGTTTCCTGATGGTGGAAGCAGTTTTCTATTGATGAAAGTCGAAGCCATACCACGTTGCACAAGACCTCTATCCGACTATATAAAGACATCATGAAAGCTCAAGTACATGTTTCAAGACTTCTTCTACTCTGATACCGTACGTCTTTCTTGAAGTGACAAAGTATTAAGATTGATACCGTACGTCCTCCATAAAGTGACAAAGTGTTAATGTTAAAGAATATTCAAAAGATGGTTACACACGCTTTCAACATCAAGAAAAGTATGAGCATGTTGGTCCAAAAGTCACAAGATCACATGAAGGAAAAAGATCACAAGATGATGATAAGAGATTATGCTTGGTTGATGATCTCAAAGAAGTTCTAAATCACATTCATGTCAAGTCAAAGATACAAGTCAAAGCCTAAAGTCAAAGATCACTACATCAATTCACAAGTTAAAGATTGAAGTTAAAGACTACGAGCTCAAGACTAAAGTCAAAGCATAGTATGCTAAGTTTAAGTTTTTGTAAATTGGAGTGACCTCCCTTAGGGGGAGATTGTTAGGAATACAAAAAGTATCGGTCACTTCCAATATAGCTAGTCGTAGCTCGTAGAGTAATCATATGTAAAGTTAGTAAGCTAACCGGGCCAAAGGCTCATGGAAAGCCCATGACTAAGCCCATGGCCGGCCATAGCTAGGAGTATTTATACCCTCTCCACACATGGAGAGGGTGTTGGTTGTTCATTTTCTCATTTGGTAATCTAATAGTTCTTTCTTTGTTTCTCTCTCTAAGTGTTCATCCAACCACCTCTTTCTCTCTCTAAAAACCCTAAATGAATCCATCCTCTATATGTGTTAAGATATTCTACAATTGGTATCAAGAGTCATGGGGTGTTTGTGTGCGTTTGTTACTCATTTTACTCGTGTATTTTGGTTCGAACTACTCTAAAAAGTTTTTACTTTTTGAGGGTTTAAAAACCATAATGCTTTAAACTTTCTTCTTTATTTATATTAGTTTAGGCTAGAAGTACAAGAAAATCTTTAAAAAACCGTTAAAAATTTCATCTTTTTGAGTCTTTTTGGTTAGAAAAAGGGTTTTGTACCAAGAATCTTGATTTCAAATTTTTCGTGTCAAAAACGTTAAAGTTTGTGTTTTTAAGGTTCTAATATTCTTAGATAGGTAAGTGAAGTCTAAGTTTCTTATGTTCTTGGCAAACCCAGAGTCAGAATTTGGAAATTTTGTAAGGTATAAACAGCCCTTGAGAACAAAAAGGTCACAATAGCAAGAGACGACAGGTTATAAACAGCTGAGAAATTGCATGATCGAAATTGATGATGAAAAGAGAGCAGGAGAGAGTTGACTCAACAAAATACAAGATCACAGTACAATAAGTAAGAAGTGTTTGATTATATTCTCAAGTCAAGATAAAGCTTTTTAACTAGAAACTGATGATTCAGAAGATTTAAGCCACATTTAGGGGAGATTTGTTGAGATCAAAGAAGCCTTTAATAAAGAAACTTGAGGATTAACAAGAGAATATCAAGTTTAGGGGAGGAAAGTTGGGAATTAAAGTCTTCATACATAATACTCCAAGAAAGAGTTTGTACTGCCACGCATACTATTATTACTCAGTATTATAACTAATACCAAATTAACTGTGTTAATACTGCAGTAGTGTAAACTTAGCTACTGCTAGAGCAAAGTTTTAGTTACTAGCCAGTACTAACTTAATACTGCTGAAAGGACCTGAAGTTAATGCTGATCGTGAAGAATGCATGGAAATTTAATGCTAATTGATAAGATTTAACATCGAAGTTAATGCTGATTGAGAAGTTTATATGCTGATTGTGAAGATTACATGGAAAGTTAATGCTGATTGAGAAGATTACATCTGAAGTTAATGTTGCTGCTGAAATTAATGCTAATTAGTCAAATAGAAGACTGAAGTTAATGTTGCTAGTGAATACAGTTAATTCTGATTGAAGATACAAAAGGAAACAATATATTCTATATGCTACAAAGGAAACAAGATATGCTAAAGAAGGAAACAAGATCAACATTATTGATGGAGTGATGATATGCTTTAAAGAGAAGATTTAGTTTCCTTGTATACAGTTTCCTTGTAAATTAATGTGAAATTAATTGTATTAATTATGTTTCCTTGTACGTCTTATGATCTCTCTATATAAAGAGATCATAGACACATAGTTTGATATCAAGAAAAAGTGTGTGTATGTAGAGATACAGCTTCAAGGTTTTAAACTCTATCACTAAGTTAGAGTGATCGTATATAAAATATGAAGCATGTTTTGTTATATCCTTTCTGTCAACATAATTCACTGTTTGATTTGAAATAACTTTCTTATGGTATAAGCTAGATTTCGCATAGCTTATATCATTCAAATAAAAGTTTCATCCTTAGTATTTTTGGATTTATCCAAGGGTACTAAACCTTACAAGCTAAGGAGTTAAAGATTTATTCATTGGGATCATCAAGAGCAGGTTGTTCTACTTCAGCATCAAGTTGGTAATACTTAGTTTTTTTCATCAGTGATCATTACATAGAGCCTACAAAATTAAAGATTCAAGAAATGGTTAACATATGAGTGTCAGGGGAAGCTTAATGTTAAAATGTTTAACCACTTATATGCTACATCAAGGTGAAGGTTTTTACTACTGCTAGTTATTATTACTACTGCTAGTTTAAGTTTCTATTGCTCGAATTCATTTATAACTTATTGTGCATAATGGTGGGTGATTTGAAACATTGGAAAGCTTGGATTAGTAGCGTGATAGTGGTTTGTGGCTGTGAAGATCAAGGTTGCATACTTTAGTCCCCTATTTGATTATGACAAAAAGGGGAAGAGGATTTGAAAATTTGCAACTTATAGAGCCTTGGTGGTATTGCATGGCTTAAGGGGAAGTTTCATTCGTATATTAACTTCCAGGGGAAGTTCGTACTTATATGGTTTTTTTTCATTATCACTAGGAGAAGATTGTTGGGAATTATATTTGAGTTGATAAGACGAAACAAAGAATGAAACAAGATGGAAACAAAAGGACCAAAGTCGTCATTATGGGATTCTACAAGATGTAAAAGAAAATAAAGATTTGGTTAAATAGAGATAAAGATAAATATTTAATTAATTTACTTATTAATATCTTTTAATAGTTTCCATGTAAAGCCTTGACTCCTTATGCTATAAAAGGAGGTCCAGGCATATTGTTTTAATCATCCAGAAAAGTAAGTGTACTCATATGATAGTCTTATGAAACACATAGTGTCAGTTGTGTTTTGTAAGTAGAGTAACAAAATTAGTATAGACGTCTATAGTTTTTAGCCACAAGGATTGTAAAATCCATATAACTATTTAGATAACCGATCCTATTCTGATCAATAGTAATTGGGGCTGTATTGAATAAAAAAAAACCTTAGAAAAACAACAATGTTTCTTATGTGTTATTATTCTGCAGCATAAAGTATATCTTTGATGTTTATTATCCCTAGATAGATACTAAACTATCTGAGTCTAAACGATCTATAGGTTTTCACAATTGGTATTAAAGCGGGTTGCTCTTGATATCTAGGATCTACAAGGTTAGTTTTATCTACACGATTTTTGATTTTCTGTTTTTCGATGATCATCTAATTCGGTGATAATAGGGTTTTTCACAAACCCTAATTCGGAATTTAAACCCTAATTTAGTTGTGAATCTTGATTCGTTCACATGCATGGATATATTATTGTGAATCAAGAGTGTATTGGTTTTGGTGGCTCCGTATTGTCTTGATAAACCTTTCATTAGGTTTTTCATTATAGCTCTGTTCTGGCGATTCTGTGATGGCTCTGATGCTTTTTCAAAAATATATATCATATTGGAACTTGGGTTATGATGCCAAGTATGGATCCACAATGCTAAACGACCAACAGAAGTTCTATAGATTATGAACCTCAATTGTTATTCAATGTCACAAAGATGAATCATTAAAAGCAGCAGCAAAATCCCAAAAAGCGTTGGGCTTTTATGTTAAAGCTTAATTGGGCTCAAAAGGAATTAGTGGACACATACTTGTTTAATAAATGTGTCACAAAGAGGTAATGGGAGGAAGGAGCACAATGAAAACCAATATAGCAAACCTATGAAGTTAGTACTGCTTGAGCTAGCTCGTGTGATATTATTGGTTAGTGATGCCAAGGGTTTTAACGAATTAGTATTGCTTCAAAGATTATTATTACTGTTTCGTTGCATGGAAAGCATGATTTTGGGTTTGTATGATGAAACAGTTGTGAGAAAGCAATGTTTATATTTATATTCTCAAACGATGTTGTTGGACTCAAAGAGGTACTGTTCGAGTACATGTAATTTTGATATTGTCAAATATATGTTTCTAATGTTTGGGGTTCGAAGTTAAAACTATTCATGCTTTATGAGTACTGTTGGCTTTGTGGCTTTGTGGTTACTACTGCTTGGGCTCTAACTGGGTAATAGAAACAGTAGCAAAACATTTATAGTGATACAAGAGTGTGTGGTGATGCTTGTTATTTGTTTCTACTGCCAACGCAAAACAAAGGAGAAGATTAGTGCTGCTCGTGTATTGATACTACAAATTGGTTTGTCTACAGCAGGTGTGTATAATTGGGCTTTTTAGTTTGATAGTGGATTGGTATTTGGAAGCCCATTGGAAGTTGGAGCATGTTAATACTGCTGCTTTGATGATACTACTGTTCGAATACATGCTCTTTGTATACATTAAATGTGCTCGTGATATTAGTGCTGTTTGCGAATGTTAGTACTGTTTGGATTCGTGACAGTTTACCGACTGAAAAAAGTGTCACCAACAGATTCGGGAGGAAGGAGTCACAGTTTAGTGACAGTTTTTGCAACAGTTTAGTGACAGATAATGTGTTGCTAAGAGTAGTTTAGCAACGGCTTTCTGACAAAAAAAGTGTTGCTAATTGGTATGGATGTTTGTACTGTTGCACTTGATTTTTAGTACTGCCAAAGTATTTTAATACTGCTAGCATTGTCTGATGTTGGACAACAGATGCGTTTGGATCTCGGATGGAACTGTTTTTCACAACAGTTTATTATTATTCATTTTATGGCTCATTTTTGAAGATTTATTTGAAGATGTGATTACGGAGAAAATTGAATATTACTTATTTGATATTGTAGTTGAGTTTCATAGATGCGTGTTCTTATCATATCTTAAAGTCGTGTTTATAGCAGGACATTGACTTTAAAGATAACTTGTTCGTGCTTACAATGGTGTGACGAAGACTTGTCAGAATATAGCAAAGGTGTCTAATTTTTCTTATGGTGCTCAATGCTCACATTTGCTATCACTTTGGTCTGGTGTCTCATAAAAGATGAGGATTTTGTCAAGAGGTTGCGGTCTACTTATATTTCACAGATTTATTTATAAGTTCGACGTCACGTGGATAGTGCAAGACATAAGACACAAGTTTGGGAGATTCTACTTCTTCATCAAATTCGTTATACTCAGTTTTCTTCATCAGTGATCACTACATAGAGCCTACAGAGTTCGAGATTCAAGAGATGGTAAACATATTGGTTTCAGGGGAAGCTTATTGTTAACATGTTTAACCATCTACATGCACCACTTGAGGGGAAGTGTTTCGTTACTACTGCTAGTCATTTATTACTACTGCTAGTTTATATTTCTACTGCTCAAAGTCATTTTTCGTATTATGCTTCATGGCGGGTATTTTGAGTATTGGAAGGCTGGATTAGTAGTTGTGGTATATGGTTTGTAGCTGTTATGATCCAAGTTGCATATCTACAGAAGACCCCTATTAGATGATTACAAAAAGGGGAAGAAGATTACAGGTTTATTGATTTGCAGCTTATTTATGTGTGGTGACATGTTCAAGGAGATCTTAAGTCAAGGGGAAGCATTGAAGATTTTGTTTCATTTAGAGAGATGATTACATCTCAACTTCTCTATTTAAGGGGAAGTTCGTACGCGACTTTGTTTGTTTTGTCATCATCAAATAGGGGAAGATTGTTGGGATTCTTGATTTGATGAGACAAAATGAATAAAAGAATGAAACAAAAGGACTAAAATTGTAATTAAAGAAATCTTCAAGCTGGTGGAGAATATGAAGATAAAGATAAAGATTTTGAAGATATCAGAAGATCTCCTTATAATGATAAAGATACAGAAGATATTCTTAAATGTTTAAAAGATATTATTTGTTCTTATCTTCTTATGTAAGCCTAGAAATCTCTCTATATAAAGAGATTATCAGGCATATGGTTTGAGATATCCATAGAAAACTAGAACTCTCCCAATGAGAGTCTAGATAGTTAGATAGCAAGTCGACTGATGAGAGTCGAATAGTACACCATAGTTAGTTGGTGTAGCCCCAAATTATAGTTGGGGTAATAGGGAAACGTTCAATAAAGAAAACCTTGTGATAACTTTGATTGTGTTTTTTATTATTCCGCTGCGTGTTATCAATCATTGTTATTATTCATCCTAGATATATAAGATCTAATCAATCTTGAGCCTTAAACGATCTTATCAGAATGTATTTGTTTGCGGTTAACTAACTTGTAGAGGGATCGATAACTAGATCTCTAATGAAACGTTTTACTAATCCCTTTATTAAAATTCTTGGTTAACTTTACTTATTAGATTTTAACTAGGTGATTTAAAATATAAGTGAACACGTAAAAATGTTATAAATAGAAAGAAAATGGAATTATTGAAATCGTAATATGACCTAAAAACACGGGGTGTTATACATAAACACAAAATAAGATAAGAGATTTTAAAGAGAGAAAGAACTAAAGAGAGAAATAAAAGAGAGAATGATTACTTGCACTAGAAAAGAAAAATGAGAAGCAACACCCTCTCCACACTTGGAGAGGGCTTTATATAGTTACAAGAGATAAAACCCGAATATGGTTTGTTTGGACTTTATGTTGGGCCGGACCTAATACAAATGGGCTTAAGCCCGTCACCTAGGCCCAATTAGCTTAAATGAATTCCCGTAAACTATGTTTTTCTTATACAAGGCTCGAGAATAATAATGACCATCAATTAACTAAAAACACGGCTAACAATCTCCCCTTAAGGGGTGGTCATTCAATTGTGGATCCTTCTTGTCATGTCTTGAGTCTTGGAGCCTTTTGTTCTTGGGAATTCTTTTGAAGATACTTTTGCATGCTTGTGATCATGGATCTTGATCTTTAACTTGATATTCTTTGAGAAAATACTGATATCGTGGTCTTTGGCTTTGATTTGTCTTGACTACTGAGATCTCTGAATCTCTATCCTTGAATCTTTATGCCGCCTTGCGATCTTGTGTCTCCACCCTCATGCTCAAGGTCTTGAAAGCTTGCTAACAATCTCCCTCAACATTTTCTTTAACATGATTACTTGTACCACATCATGGTAGGAGTAGTACTTGGTCCACTTGTAAGATATATCTTTGTTATTGTCCGGCAATCTTGTCAAAAATGTTCTTTTGAAGAAGTGCTTGTACATTAGAGATTGCGAAAGACTTTGATAGTTTGAGCTGTCATCATGCATATATCTTTGTTGATTGAGCATGAGGTCTTGAATCTTGACTCCGTTGGAATGAGGTTGTAATGCCGTCACATATACCTGAAAATTGATGTTAGTGATAAACAACAGATTTAGACGAATATGGCTTTGTCATTCTTCTTGAGTTCAGTTACATTAACCTCTGGATCCGCGAGGACCGTTTTATAGTATGAATAATGTACCTGTGATCGGGTAGGTTCAATTTAGAAGAACCTCCTTGACAGGGTTTCCAGCTTAAAGAACTAGATCCTCTAACGCGGTTGCATTAGATTCACCGTACTTGATCGTTCTCGTTACTGGAACGTCTCAAAGCAGACAACACGGTAAGAGTGAATCAACTAGTTACTATCTTTTTAATTGAGTCGTCAATTCATATACTGGACCAAAATCGATATCCATTTGACACAAGCTTGATTCATTTTGAATCTCGCAAGTCTACTACCACAGAGCTGTTTGATGTTGACTCTGGAAGGATTTCCATTCATCATTGTGAATACTAGAGAGTATCACTTTGAATGTTCTGGCAATTATCACAAGGATAATGCGTAGGACTTTTTGATACCAAATGTTGTATAATGATGTACGACATTTTGTATATTAGGATTTTTGT
Source organism: Tanacetum coccineum (assembly GCA_026074375.1). NCBI lineage: Eukaryota > Viridiplantae > Streptophyta > Magnoliopsida > Asterales > Asteraceae > Tanacetum > Tanacetum coccineum. The sequence goes on along the minus strand of BQNB010047755.1, from coordinate 16,038 downwards.
CCTAGTGAGATTTTTGATGGATCTCGTTGGCTCTAAACTCTATAAGTGCACATTTGTTATTTGGTTATTGTAACACCCCAAAAAATGTGTCGCAGCGGAAATATGTCCGGGAGTCTTACTTCATAATACAACAGCACAAGATACAAGAGAACAACCTCTAAATGTGTCGTTTGAAAAGTAATCTCGTTGATTTTCTTGAAATTGATATAACATTTGTCCCATAATTGCATCACAATGAAAAGCTTGAAAGCAATACAACGAGATTTGATCATTTGTATGTAAGTAGAAATCCATGAATGAAATCTTGTCAATTTAGACTCCAATGCACATCAAGTAAGCCAAGCATCTAATTCACCTGAGAAAAACATGCTTAAAAGTGTCAACATAAAGTTGGTGAGTTCATAGATTTTTGTAAGTATAAACGTTGAAATCAAAAGATTTATAAAGTATGCATGACCATTTCAATCCTTATAATAGTTGCCAAAAATTGTACGTATGAAAGTTGGACCGCAATTATTCAAAGTATGCATGATAATTAAAACCATCACGAAATGTTTCAAGTATGTATTGCCCAATGAGTGATTACGATTACTCTAAGTTCATGAAACCGATGCACTATGTACCCATCGTAGGTGTCCCCTCCAAGAACACCCGGGCAGTAATGAAAACCATATGTACCCATCGCAGGTGTCCCCTCCAAGAACACCCGGGCAGTAATGAATATGTACCCCTCGCAGGTGTCCCCTCCAAGAACACCCGGGCATTTACTTGTAGTTATCCGTTCAATCCGCTTAAGCTAATCCGTAATCATTTCAAAAGTAAAGTATGTATTTGTGACCAAAAATGAAGTCAAATAATGTATCCCATAGCGAGCTATGCAAATGAGTATGTAAACCAATTTTTAAACGATCATGTAACAAGCATAAGTCAATCATGTGAATGAATTTGCAAACAAGCATGTTCTCACCCAAAAAATATATGTAAAACCAGTAAAACATGGGGCTATAAACTCACCTCGATGATGTGGAATGATTGGCAGAAATGCACATATTATGCACAACACAGACGGAAACCGGAACGACTCGACCAAAAAGCTACGGTTTATCTTAACGGCTATGACCCACTAGCCTAGGATAATGTATTTGGGTTTTTCGATGGATGGTTACATCAACGCGACACGTTGATAAAAGATTTAGATTTTTAAGTTGTAATAGTTTGGTGGTTGGTTAAATAAATAAATTGAAAAGTAAACGCAAAGTATGTAATATATTCCGTATATATTACATATAAAAAAAATAAACAATTATATAACTCATACCGTGAATTATATAACAAAGACAAACAATCCAAAGATTAATATGAAGTATATAATACTTTGCAAGTATTATATAAGAAGTGTGAGTAAATAATTTAACCAGATAGTTTGACACGTTTTCGGAAATCACCACTTAATTAAATAAAAAGTTCTCGCATAGATGTAAACGTACGTTTTAAGGTTACAATTTATTTTAAACGATGTTTGTAAAGCTTTTACAACAATTATGATATTATCTTCTAGTTGACAATTAAAAAATAATATTTTATAAATTTGTATTTCGTTTCCTCGACGGGTTATGGCTAAAATAGTTGTCTTATTTGTAAAAGTATAGGAATCTATAGAAATTTCGGCATGACCTATTCGTTTTTACAACGTTTCCCATTTTCACAAAACTCAATGTTTTCCCATTTTCAATCAATCCACGTTGCAAAGTATCCATGTTTCAATATATATTTAACTAGACAAAATAATTACCAAAGGTAAGCAAAACCAAACACAACCTATGTGTTGTTTAAACGCAAAACCAAACACCCACGAAAATCAATCAATAACACATTTTATTTAACCATTAAAACCACCATTTAGATCCGATTTTATTACTAAATATTGCAATATGATTTATTAGTCGATTATACCATCATACACGCCCTAAGAGTTGTTGCTAAAACCCAATGCACCCTTGGTGCTTCCTGTAAACCCAAACGCACCCTTACGGTTTTTCGCTAAACCAAACGCACCCTTATTGCGTTTCTGCACAACCAAACGCACCCTTATTGCGTTCATGCACAACCAAACGCACCCTTGGTGCTTTCTGTCAACCAAACGGCAAGTTGGGAGGCACTTAAAGGAAAAAAATTTATGTGGCTGCCGCTAAACCAAACGCACCCTTATTGCGTTTCTGCATAACAAAATGCACTGTTAGGAATTAAAAGTCTTCTTAATACTGTTAAACATTTTGCTACTAGTCAATGATAAAAGAGAAGTTTCAACTATAGACTTTAATGTTGGTTGAAGACTTTATGTTGATTGAAGACATTAATGATGATTGAAGACTTTATGATGATTGAAGACATTTGATTAATGTTGACCACATAGTTAGAAATATATTGAATACTTAATTATGGTATTCAATATGGTTGACTAGATATGTTACATATTGAATACTTAATTATGGTATTCAATATGGTTGACTAGATATGTTAGGAAAATATTGTAAACTCTAATGGACTTCTTGGTGTATAAAAGAAGGTCTAGGGTATAGAGTTAGACAACAGAATTACACACATATACACATACATAGTCAAATAGCAATACATATCTCATAGTTAGTAATCTGTAAACATCTTTGGCAGATTAATAGTAAAGTTTAGTTATTAAACATTGTTCTTCTTAGTATTATAAGCTAGTTTCCGCATAGCTTATAGTATTCATAGTCTTTGTTTCTCTTGTGGTTAGTGTGGAACTATTCCATTGATGGCTACAACCCTTTACAAGCTAAAGGTTTAAGATCTATACGGTTTGAGACCTACAAGTGGTATCAGAGCTTGTAGAGAAACTCTGAGTAAGAAGAACCACAAAAACACATCTGATTCATAAACTCTTCAAATCCTATCAATGGAAGGATCAGGTAATGACAACCCTCCACCAACACCACCACCACTAACAACACCTCAAACAGCACCACAACAAGCCCCTCACACTGTATCAACCATCAAACTCCCTATTCTGAAGAAGGGAGAATATGACATTTGGGCAATAAAGATGAACATTACCTAGCACATACAGACTATCCTATATGGGAAGTCATTCAAAAGGGTAATGGTCCTGTAAGTGTCACTACTGATACTGATGAGGTAATAAGGGTTTTACCTCCAAGAACTGCTGAAGAGACTTTGGCTAGAGAAAGAGAAAGAAAAGCAAGGACTATCTTGCTTATGGCTTTACCAGAAGATCACCTAGCAAAGTTTCACAAAATGACAGATGCAAAAGACATATGGGAAGCTATCAAATCTATATTTGGTGGCAATGATGAATATAAGAAGATGCAGGAAGAACCCAAAGCAATGGTAATAGTTGATGGTGAAAGTGTTGACTGGATTGCTCATGCAGAGGATGAGCAAGAAGATTTTGCTTTTATGGCCTATGGCAATTCAAGTTCAGACTCTGAGGTAATCTCTTGTTCAAAACAATGTGTTGAAAACTATGCTAAACTTAAAAAATTGTATGATGAACAAAGAGAAAAACTTAATGAGGCTGTCATAGAAATTCAAGCTTATAGTCAAGGCTTAAAGAAAGTAGAAGCCCAATTAGTTACTCATCAAAATAATCAGCTGTGGTATGAAGAAAAGATAAAATATATGAAAATAGATTTAGATGATAAAACAAATGTTCTTGCATACCATAAAAAGTTGTTAGCAGAGGCTCTTAAAGAGAAAGATGAATTAAAAACCAAAGTAGAAAATTGGCATAGTTCTTCTAAAAATCTTGGTAGACTGCTAAACACACAAATGAGTGCTAATGATAAGTTTAGGCTTGGGTATGGGGATCACAGATATGATGGTATTTGAGCTATGAAAAATGAAGTTTTACAAAGTGTTTTTATGAATAAAGAGAGTGATGTTTAGAAAAACAACCTTTGTATGATAGGTTTGTTACATCTGATGGAATGCATGCTGTTCCTCCTCCCAATGACAGGAAATTACATGCCTTCAGGACCTGATGTAGAAATAGATGATTCTAAGTTTACTTATGGTCCAAAACAGCCTATCACAAGTGAATCTGAAACAAACACCAGTGATTTTAGTTCTTGTGAGTCTGAGTCTAGTGTAGAATCACTTGAATGTTTGCCTAAAAAGTTGTTAAAGAACCCAAAGTTAGCTTGTGAACCAAAAGTTGGACTGATGTCTCCTATCATTGAGAGTATGAGTCAGACCCTCTGATGATGATTTGTGTGTCTACTACATTTAAAAGAAATAGAAAACCTAGTTTGCTGTTGATTCTGATAAGCATGTAAAAAAAACACCTAGGGAAAATGTTAAAGATAAACACACACATAGTCAATACCCCAAAGTTAATAAGAGAAGACTTAATGAATCCAAAAGAGTGGGGTTGGGATATGGTTTTACAAGAAGAGCATGTTTTGTTTGTGGTAGTTTTAGTCATTTAATAAGAGATTGTGATTATCATGAAAAAAGAATGGCTAAGCAAGTTGAACTAAACAAACAAAAGATGGCTAAGGGTAATGGTTCAGGGGAGAGTAAACCAAAATGGAACAATGTCCAAAGAATGAATCATCAAAATCAATTTGTTCCTACAGCAGTACTAACTAGAACTGGTAGAATTCCAGTTAATACTGCTAGACCCAACAGTACTAACAAGGTTAGTACTGCTAGACAAAATTCTAGTCAAGCAGTACTAACTAGTGCTGCCAGGAAAGTTAATACTGTTAGACCCAAAATGAATGATAATAGACCAAAAACTGTTTTTCACAAAGTTCATTCACCTTTTAGAAGACCATTTAATAGACCAACAACATCAAAAGCTAATACTGTTAAGGCCTCAGCTAGCTGGGTTTGGAAACCAAAACATGAAGAATTAAACCATGTTTTCAAATCTAATAGTGCATCAAAGACCCTGACAAGATATGATTATGTTGACGCACTAGGCAGGTTCAAGTCCAGTCCATTGGCTGGACTCAAAAGACACTAACTTTCTTATTGCAGGGCAATTCATAAAGATAGTGTGATTGTGTTATTACGTGGTCTGTATTTTTTTGTGCTTGAGGACTAACTTTTTGCGGTAAAGCAAATAAAAGTGTTAGATGGAAAAGATAGTTGATGTTTTCATGATTATGGTTCTGAAATGTATTAGTACTTGCTAGTAACATTAGTACTGCCAGTTGTTACTTAGTACTGCTAGTACAAAGAAACTTAGTACTGTTTGTATTACATTCAGTACTGCCAATGGTGTTGAAGGTTAGTACTGGTCATGTTTATTAGTACTGCTGGCAACTTGGTTTAATACTGCCAGTATTAAAGTATTGTATTAGTTGGATATTTATGCTGCCTAGAGCTTTATAGTGTTTAACTGCCCTCGTCGTCCGAGAAAGTTTTAATGTCTGTAAGTTTTTGTCTAGAAAGAAGTATTATGCTTGTTAGGTGTTTGTAAGATATCGATAAAACACATAGTTTGGTTCTTGGATAGTTTGTTCTTAGCCTGATTTATGGATAGTGGTTTTGAGAATTTGGCAAGCTACAAGGGATTAGAGAATTTTCAGGTGTTGGTTTCATTTTAACGCAACGAATGGTAATCAATTTCACATGTCAAACCGACACTAAGAATTGGTATTCCAGTGTAAACGCATCTGGTAAAGAAATTCTCAAATCCGTTTGATAGCTGATAGTTTGCTAAAAACAATATGGTTTCTCAACTCACCAAGACTTCAACAGTTAAAGAGTAGGCTAGCTCCAAGATCAAAACATTTCATGTAAAGACTAATCATATCAGTTAATAGCTGATAGTTAGCTAAAAACTATATGGTTTTTATCAATGCACCAATGTTATGGGCAATAAAGCAATGGCTAATTCCAAAGAGCAAACGGTATTTGGTAAAAGACAAATTAATTCCGTTGATGGGTTGACAGTTTACCAAAACTGTATGGTAATTAACTCACCATGTTTTTAAAATAAAGAGTTAACTATCCCAGAGCAAACGGCAATGGTAAAGGGAACTATCAAATTCATTAATAGGCTGGTAGTTTGCCAAAAACTACAAAGCCAACTTAAGTTGGATTGTTGCTGAAAAAGATGTTGCTGTTTGTCTGATAAGACAAAGTCCTGCTGAAGATGGATAGTGTTTAAAATATCAAGAAATGTTAAAGTGTTTGTATATCATCCTCTAAGATTAAGAAGCTATAATGAAAAACTTGATATAAATCCAATGAATTAACAACGTTTAAGGGAGGATTGTTGGGAATTAAAAGTCTTCTTAATACTGTTAAATATTAATGCTACTAGTCAATGATAAAAGAGAAGTTTCAACTATAGACTTTTATGTTGATTGAAGACATTAATGATGATTGAAGACTTTATGATGATTGAAGACATTTGATTAATGTTGACCACATAGTTAGAAATATATTGAATACTTAATTATGGTATTCAATATGGTTGACTAGATATGTTACATATTGAATACTTAATTATGGTATTCAATATGGTTGACTAGATATGTTAGGAAAATATTGTAAACTCTAATGGACTTCTTGGTGTATAAAAGAAGGTCCAGGGTATAGAGTTAGACAACAAAATTACACACATATACACATACATAGTCAAATAGCAATACATATCTCATAGTTAGTAATCTGTAAACATCTAATATGCCAGATAATAGTAAAGTTTGGGTCTTATTAAAAACGCACCCTTACGGTGTTTCCTGCTCACCCAGACACACCCTTACGGTGTTTCCTGCTCACCCAAACACACCCTATGGTGTTTCCTGCTCACCCAAACATACCTTATGGTGTTTCCTGCTCACCCAAACACACCCTATGGTGTTTCCTGCTCACCCAAACACGCCCTATGGTGCTTTCTGTTCAACCAAACACACCCTTTAGGTCGTTTCAAAAACCAAACGCACCCTTTGGTGCTTAAGAACAACCAAACGCACCCTGCTGTTGCTAAACCCGGATCCAAACGCACCCTTTGGGTGCTGAATCAAAATCCAAACGCATCCTATGGTGGTACACAGCCAACCAAACACAGCCTATGCCGTTACACAACCACCAAACGCACCCTACGGTTGTTAAACCCGAAACCAAACGCCCTCTTGGGCTATTAAACGCTAAACAAACACACCCTTGGTGCTACTATTACAGCCAAACGCACCCGCTGTGGTGTTAACCACATAAACAAACACACCCTCGTGGTGTGGTGGCTGCCAAACGCACCCTTGGTGCTGTAAAAGCTAAACGCACCCTTGTGGGTGGTCTGGTGGTGGCGGCAGCGAGGTGGTGACAATGATAGCGAGGTGGTGGTGGCGAAGATGAATATGGTAGTGGTATGATGGGGTGATGTTGAGGCGGTTGTGGTGTGGAGGTGGTGGGTGTCAATGATGTAGTGAAGATGATGTGGTGGTTATGATGAAGGTGGTAACGTGGTGATGATAAAAGTGGCTGTGACGAGGTGGCGGCATTGGTGAGGTGGTCGTGAAGGCAGCGGGGGTGATGATGAGGTGATGTTGATGGTTGATCGTGGATGGTGGTGTGCGTGGCGGTGATGAGGAGATGGGAATGGCGTGGATATGGTGGCCGGAATCTCGTCGTAATTGTGAAGGCGCGAAATTTTAGAGAAGAGGAGGAAGGTGTGTGAGGCTAGGGTTATAGAAAATGAGAAACCCTAATAGGTTAAGTATATATATATATAATTATATATAAATATATATATATAAATATAATATATATAATATATTTATAGTATATATATAGATATAATAGTGAAAGTTTATAAAAGAAAATGTACAATTTATAATACTTGAGGGTTGATGCTAAAAAATAACCTACAAGACCAAAAGCGTAAATTTTCCTAGAATAATGGTTCGAGACTCTTTAGCTAGTTAACGATTTGATTAAAACATGAAATTTCTCATTGTTTTCCAAATGATGATTTCCCACAAAAATGAGTATTTACATGACTATTATTTTATAAATGTTTTTATAAAATATATTTAAAATATTTATTATTTATTTGTATAGTCACCGGGTATCACGGGCAATCTTTGTCCGTAAAAATAAAACTTTAATTTGAACCTTTGCGTTTTTAAATAAACGCTTTTGAATAAAATATTACATAATTTATTAAATATTTTTATTTAATACCAAGTGATAATTAAATATAAATTTTAATTATATTCGAGTCGGTTACGCTTAGTATTCGTTGTCTAAAATTATGTGCGAGGGATGTTTCGGTTCATTTTCTTCTGGCTTGTTTTCGGGACTCGACAAAAATTAAAAAGTTGTCCGGACTCGTTTTACACTAAATTGACTTTAGGTCCGAGTCATGAAAAAACGAATTTAGGGGTCGTTTTTGATAAGTCAACTTAGTAATAACATATATCTTCTCGTTTTCATGTCAAATAAGTTAAAAATAAATTTACACATGAGAGATATGTAATAATGAATATGATTTATTATTTAAATATGTTCCGAAAAAAATTACCGGTTACACGGTAATCGTTTTTATGTGACAATAAAAGATCAAAAGTCAAAAAGTCAAGTCGGACCCGAAAAGTCAAAGGGTAAAATAGTCATTTAAAATTTCGAAAATTGCCGGTTGTTATAGTACCTACCCCTTAAAGGAATCCCGTCCCGGGATTCGATTCTTGTTAACCTATTGTGTAACTAAGAAAAGATTTAAGATTTAATAACCAGTTTTTAAACATGGCGTTGATAACTTTAGTCAGCAAAATTAGATGTTTCGACACTTCTCGATATACCAAAATTTTTGGCTAACTTTGACCAGGATATTTAATCCATCAAAATAGGTATCTCAAAAAAAATATCGTTACAGATCTTATGACTGATATGAACGCGTTATAAAGAAAGTCTCTTACTAGTGAAAGCATCGAAGGAGAAAATATAGTCGCTTGAGTATGTATAAAGTTTTAAGTGTTCGAGGACGGAATCTCGTTTATAATATCTGTAATGTTTGATGATTTACATCAAACAAGGTGTATGGATGTAAGTATTCAACTTAATTGGCAGTATTAGGATGTATCGCGACCTAAGTCTTCGTACTAGTGGCCCAAAATGAATAGTTTGACTAGATGTTTCGTGGATAGGTGTTTAACTGGTTTAAGAGGGGTTGCATTACCTATTGGATAAAGTTGTACAAGCTGGGACCGCTCCAGGACCCAAAAACAACAACCATAACGACAATAACTATAACAAATGGTGATCGGATGCAGAGAGTGAGGACATTTCAAGAAACAATATCCCCAGAATAAAGTTCAACAAAAGGAAGGAGCTCCCGCGGAGAGCTAAATCATAGACGGCGAAATATGGTACTCAATCGTTAGTTCGAGGATGAATCAAGTCCATTAGCTCAAGAGTGCACAAGTCGGTTAGCTCTACAAACAGTTCATAATCATAAAGATTTGTAACGACAAAAGTAATAACTTAAGAATGAGTTCATGTAGTTCCAAGTGAGGCCTTAAGATTCTGCTGAGTGGTAAGACACGATTGTGCTTCTAGATCTTTTTAACGGATTCTAATGATTATCGGGTTCGAGTTCATACTCATGTCATATCAGATACCATTAAGCCCACTCATTTATAATTCATTAATTGCATAAAGAAGCGTCCTAATTTATGTAAATAATGAATTGATAAACTTATAGTTTGGTGATTTACAATCTGTTTATTTAAATGAAGAGGCCTCCCAATCCTTTCAAATAAAGAGATTATAAATCATCCTACATAATAATTTCTGATGCAATACGCGTACTTACATAACCTTCAAGGTGGTGGATGACATGACGATGCATGTGCTCTAATGAGTATGGGACAGTTGTGTTTAAAAACTCGCCTTCGGAGGCGAAGAGTAAAACAATCGGGGAAATCACATAGTGTTCAAGATAGTTTTATGATACTCGGTTAAATGTAAATAAGGTAAGTGGTCTATGAACAGTCAAACAAAGCAATTATCCATATCAATCCTTCCTATTACAAGTCCCGCCCATACAAGACCTTGTAAATACTATAGATTCATACATAATCCCATGTAACCAAAATTATGATGGCTTTCGTGTAATACAATATTGTATAAAGTTATGAAGAAAATATATATTTTTAGAGACCATTGTTTAACTTACAATGTTTGAGAACGAAATGAGACCATTGTGCAACTCACAATGTCTAAGAAGTAAAATGAGACCATCGTGTAACTCACAATGTCTTAAGAAATTTTCTGGTATTTGTATAAATAACTCTTATATAAATAAATGTACGATATATGCAAAAGGTGCAAGTATATATATTATATATATATCTATATAATATATATATATATATATATATATATGTATGTATATCCTGTTAGCACTCAATGTAACAAGTAATGTAAGCAAGTAAGCAAGTAGTGTGTATGCACTTTGAAAATGTTTGATGTGATGCAATGTTTATGAAAACGATTATAGTCTAGGGTAAAATATGCAACCTAGTTCTCTAAAAACCATTGCACTTGATACAAATCTTACTCCCCCAAAAATGTAGACGCAGCGGAAATAATCCCGGAGTGTTACTTCATAATACAACAGCACAAGATACAAGAGAACGACCTCTAAATGTGTCCGTTTGAAAGTAATCACGATGATTTATCTTGAAATTGTATAACATTTGACCCATAATTGCAGTCACCAAATGAAAAGCTTGAAAGCAATACAACGAGATATAATCATTTGTAAGTAGAGAAGAAATCCATGAATGAAATCTTTGTCCAATTTAGGACACCAATGCACATCAAGTAAGCCAAGCATCTAATTCACCTGAGAAAAACATGCTTAAAAGTGTCAACATAAAGTTGGTGAGTTCATAGATTTTTGTAAGTACAAATGTTGAAATCAAAAGATTTATAAAGTATGCAAGACCATTTCAATCCTTATAATAGTTGCCAAAAATTGTACGTATGAAAGTTGGACCGCAATTATTCAAAGTATGCATGAAAATTAAAAGCATCACGAAATGTTTCAAGTATGTATTGCCCAATGAGTGATTACGATTACTCTAAGTTCATGATACCGATGCACTATGTACCCATCATAGGTGTCCCCTCCAAGAACATCCGGGCAGTAATGAAAACCATATGTACCCATCGCAGGTGTCCCCTCCAAGAACACTCGAAAAGTAATGAATATGTACCCCTCGCATGTGTCCCCTCCAAGAACACCCATGCAGAAATGAATATGTATCCCTCGCAGGTGTCCCCTCCAAGAACACCCGGACATTTACTTGTAGTTATCCATTCAATCCGCTTAAGCATCCTAATTTTTTTTTATTTCAAAAGTAAGTATGTATTATGGGACCATAAATGAAGTCAAGTAATGTACATCTCATAGCGAGCTATGGTAAATGAGTGTGTAAAACAAATTTTTGTAAATCAACCAAATAAAATGCATTTGTAAACAAGCATGTTCTCACCCCAAAAATATATGTAAAACAAGTAAAACATGGGGCTATAAACTCACCTCGATGATGTGGAATGATTGGCAGAAATGCACATATTATGCACAACACAGACGGAAACCGGAACGACTCGACCAACGACCGCACTGACTAAGACCCACTAGCCTAGGATAATGTATTTGGTTTTTCCAATGGATGGTTACATCCAACGCGACACTTGCTAAAAGGATTTTAGATTTTTAAGTTGTAATAGTTTGGTGGTTGGTTAAATAAATGAATCGAAAAGTAAACGCAAAGTATGTAATATATTCCGTATATATTACATATAAAAAAATAAACAATTATATAACTCATACCGTGAATTATATAACAAAGACAAACAATCCAAAGATTAATATGAAGTATATAATACTTTGCAAGTATTATATAAGAAGTGTGAGTAAATAATTTAACCAATTAGTTTGACACGTTTTCGGAAATCACCACTTAATTAAATAAAAAGTTCTTGCATAGATGTAAACGTACATTTTAAGGTTACAATTTATGTTAAACGATGTTTGTAAAGCTTTTAACACAACAGTTATGATATTATCTTCTAGTTGACAATTAAAAAATAAATATTTTATAAAATGTATTATTTCCCCCTCGATGTGTTATGGCTAAAAATGTTGTCCCATTTTGTAAAAGTATATGAATCTATAGAAATTTCGTGCATGACCTATTCGTTTTTTACAACGTTCCCAATTTTCAACCAAAATCAATGTTTTCCCATTTTCAATATATCCACTTGCAAAGTATCCCATGTTTCAAATTATATAGTTAATAACTAGACAAAATAATTATCAAAGGTAAGCAAAACCAACAACCTATGTGTTGTTTAAACCCAAAACCAAACACCCACGAAAATCAACCAATAACACATTTTATTTAACCATTAAAACCACCATTTAGATCTGATTTTATTACTAAATATTGTAATATGATTTATTAGTCGATTATACCATAGTACATGCCCTAAGAGTTGTTGCTAAAAACCAAACACACCCTTGGTGCTTTCTGTCAACCCAAACGCACCCTTAGTGGCAGCTCGCTAAAAACCCAAACCGCACCCATATAGCGTTTTGCACACAAACGCACCTTATTTGCGTTCCTGCACAACCATAACACACCCTGGTGCTTTCTTCACCCAAACCGCACCCTTATGGTAGCCTGCGCTAAACCAGACGCACCCTTATTGCGTTTCTGCACAACCAAACGCACCCTTATTGTGTTCATGCACAACCAAACGCACCCTTGGTGCTTTCTGTCAACCCAAAAGTACCCTTATGTGGCTGCCACTAAACCAAACGCACCCTTATTGCATTTCTGCACAACCAAACGCACCCTATGTTGGTACACAACCAACCAAACACACCCTATGCTGTTACACAGCCACCAAACGCACCTTACGATTGTTAAACCCAAAACCAAACGCCCTCTTGGGCTGTTAAACGCGAAACGAACACACCCTTGGTGCTATTATTACAGCCAAACGCCCCCGCTGTGGTGTTAACAACATAAACAAACACACCGTCGTGGTGTGGTAGCTGCCAAACACACCCTTGGTGCTGTAAAAGCCAAACGCACCCTTGTGGGTGGTATGGTGGTGGCGGCAGCGAGGTGGTGACGATGACAGTGAGGTGGTGGTGGCGTGGTGGCGAAGATGAAGATGGTGGTGGTATGATGGGGTGATGTTTGGGGCGGCTGTGGTGTGGAGGTGGTAGGTGTCATGTTTTATTTAATGTCATCTTTCGTATTCGTCTGCTTATGTGCATATTTTTACTTGATTACTCGTTTACACGCCTAATATGTATGCAATACGGACTAATACTTATAGTGGAAGATGACATTAAAACCAGTCTTTTAATTATACGCCTAAATATATGTTCATTGTGACCTATTATTTGATTCATGAAAAACTTGTTTTTTGATAAAATTAATAAGACTCTAAACTATGAAACTTAATTTCAAGAATAATTAAAAACTGGACATTATAGATTGCTGGGAAGTACGGCTCATCCACTAGAACAAACTATAAGAGAAGTTTAAGGAGGAATTTCGTAAAGAATCTAGGTTTTTAATACGCTTCGTGCTGACCTGGTTCTCCGCTTCTTTGCGCGTTCGATTGGAGTTACCGAGAACCATTGTATCACTACAATGTCACAAATAAAAGGTTTTTAAAATTAGTGCTACAAATTTGTATTGCATGCCTCTTTGTACACGCTTTTAACACTTTTATGTGTATATCCCTATGTAAATTTTAAGTCAATGCTAGCCAACCAAGAACACGTGCATTTTGCTTGGCCTCTCTGGTCAGACCTCAGGGTCATTCCAACCCATGGTAAATTTGGTTCATTGGTCAGACCTCTAACTATTTTTGCGCGTTCCTGCTTGGTGGACTTAAATCCAGTTACCTGGTCAGACCTCGGACTTGAGGCATAAGATGAGAACTAAACATGCTCACGACATTATTATATGATTACTAATGTTACGACTGGTCTCATAAATCTAAGAGTTGCATATATAAATTTAGTTATTTTCGTCTCGGTGCGCGTTGTTTTCGTTTCTAAAATTTTGCGATGGTGTTTCGGTCATTTTCTGCTTGTTTTCGGGTCTCGGACAAAACTAAAAAGTTGTCCGGAATGTCGTTTTACATCAAATTGCTTTAGAGTCCGAGTCATGAAAACGTGATTTAGGGGGTCGTTTTTGATAAGTCAACTTAGAAATAACATATATCTTCTCGTTTTCAAGTCAAATAAGTTAAAAATAAATTTGCACATGAGAGATATGTAATAATAAATATGATTTATTTAAATATGTTCCAAAAAAAATTACCGGTTACACGGTAATCGTTTTTATGTGACAATAAAAGATCAAAAGTCAAAAAGTCAAGTTGGACCCGAAAAGTCAAAGGGTAAAATAGTCATTTAAAATTTCAAAAATTGCCGGTTGTTATAGAAACCCTCCTTTTTGCGTTAGTTTTAGGTTTAAGTTAGGTATAACATAGAATAAATTAGGACTAACATAAGTAACTAAAATACTGATAGAATTAGGAATTAACTCTCTCGCTCTTAGTGATCGACACCCAACTTACTAACGAAACTACAACTGATCGGGTACACTGCCCGTTAGTGTTGTTTTAGGTATAGCCGGCAAAATATAGATAGTAAAACTTGATAATAAATAATACCTACGCACAATGACACATCAAGTTTTTTGGCGCCGCTACCAGGGAGTGAATTGTTTAATTCTTGTTTTTATTAGTATTTTTAGTTTAGATTTAACATAACTTAGATTAGTGTAAATTTTTTGTTTTTGAGTCTTTATTTTGGTGTTAGGATCATCCATCTTAGTTTGTTTGTTTGTATGTTTGATTTTTCTGCATTGTATAATTTTACAAATTTATTTTTCTGCATTGTTTTTATTTTTTTACCTGTTCTGATCGAATAACCGATACGGCGTATTCACTCGTTGAATACGGCGTATCCACCTTTCGTAATCAATACAGTGTATTCTGTTCAACATATCAATACGGCATATACAGTCAATTGAATACGGCGTATCGATCATCTGATACAACAGTAGACTTAAAATTTTAGCATTCGGGTTTTGGCGTTTAATTTTTTTTCTATATACCTTTCTTTTAGACTGATTCTACTGATAATTTTCTAAATCTTTTCAGTAGCTAATATGAAGGTAATAAAGGAAGAATTCGAAGCACTAGGTTTACTCATGATCGATAATGATTTGTTTACTTGTGATACACCTCTTGGGATGATTTTTTAATGTGTTCAACCGATTAAGTGGAATGGATGATGATTTGTTTACTTATGAGGTGAAAATTCCTAAGCTTTCTTATTCCCCAAGCGTTGAGCAACAAATGGATGATTTAGATAATGGGAGCCTTGATGTTTATGAAAGGAAATTGTGTTATGATGAGTGTGAGAAAATGTATGCTGAAGCGGTGATTTTCGTTGATAAGATATTGGTAAGGTTGATTGATGTAACTATGGAGCAATGGCTAGATTTAAAATATGGTGATCATACGATGGTAAGTAATGAAGTCAAGGAGAGTGTGATTGCTACATGGTTAATCCAGAGTTACAAAAAGCAATTTGATGAATACATGGAAATTAAGAAACAAAAGGAGGTATATGAACTTGATGTCTGTATGGAATACGATCCATCAAATGTTGATTTCGGTGAATGGTTGGCTTCGAAATTTAGTAATTATATAACAATGGATTGGTATACGAAGAATGCATTATGGATTTACTGGACAAGAGGGGATGATGAAGAGGTGATAAGAGATGATGAGCCTTCTAACCTTTGAGATGGAAACTTAATTGAAGAAAATGAGGTTGCTCAAATCTTTAGTATCGATACTAATATATTTCACTTTGAAACACCTCTATGTGAAGCATTCAAGGAATTTAATTATTTGCTTAAGATTTACGTGGATGTACTCACCAATGATATTCCAGGATTCAAGAAAGACGAT
>BQNB010047754.1:4278-42930 GCA_026074375.1 Tanacetum coccineum | reverse complement strand
CAGGATTTTTCGACGAGTTTTTGTGGGGAGTGGTGGCTGTAACTTTTTGTGTGTGTGGGTGTTATCATTATGATCGGGTAGAGAGAAACATTTATGATTAGTCAAAATTTAAAAAAAATTAATAGGGTAGATAGGAGCATTTATGGTTAGTCAAAATAAAAAAAATGCAAAATAGCTATAATATCTTTTTGGTTATATTTTTAATTTTCACTTCTTGTATTAATTAGATTGCATTTAATTACCATTTGCTCTAATTCTATTGGTTATTGATTGGTTCTTATTTTTAAAACTTTAAGAAATCTCTTATTTGATCTCAATTATATATATACTAGCTTCAAGGCCCGCCCGTTGGGCGGGGAGCTTTAAGGTATTATTGAAAGGAACATTCAAGTATTTATAGTTGTCCCGTTATTGTTTTTTATAGTTGTTTTGTGTTGTTGAATTTTGTTGAGCTGTTTTGTAAAACCTAAAAATCTCAACAAATGTGAAATTACCAAAATACCCCTAATGCAAGAAAAATTCATTAAAGCATGTTTTGGGTTTAAAAGGTACATTTTGAAAAACTAATTGTGATTAATATTTTTTAGTTGAGAGATCAAATGTTATGTTTATAACAACTGCCAACATTACTAATCTGCGCGTATGGCAACTCGTTGAAAGATAACACGTGCCTGAGGAAGTTTTCATGATCATTTGCTGCGTAAGAATGAATGGCATAAATGAAAAAACAAATTATTTATACAGTTTTACTGACATAATGAAAAAAAAACACATTTACCTTGTCCAAGTTTGTTGTTTCTGGATGTAATGTGTTTTAGGGTGGCCTCTGCAGATTAAAATTAGTTCGGCAACTTATTGTTGATTGGATCATTATCCTTAAAAACCTAAATCATTAGCAATGACATTGGTTCCTTAATCAATCATGGTTATGTTTTAATCACGGATTGATTCACTATTATTCATATTGTTATTCATCTCATGATATAACAAAGAATAATGTATATGACTGTTTGTTTATATCTTCTTGGTGTATATATTGGGGCAACGTATTTTATTAAACTGTAAGTCAAAGTTTCTTTTAATTCCGTCTTTGAATATTGAATGAATTATGGAAAACTGTCAACACGTACCATATTTAAAAGATTTTCACATTTCAGGCACAAATCAAGATTTAATTAATTTCCTTTTATCACATCAATCTAATTAAAGATTTACTTGATTTAAGGACCAAAAAAAGATTTACTTAATTTCTTCAATTAAGTCAATCTCATTAAATATTAACTTAATTTAAGGCCCAAATTAAATAAGCAATGAAAAAAGCATATTTAACTTGAAATTATCATGGCTGAACGTTACAACCACAAAATATGCTTGTTATCATTTAAATTTTAAGTTTAGTACTAATGGCCAGGGCTTTTATGAGGCTAACTTCGTTAATTTTTTATGAGTGTATTAATAAGATTGACTAATAGATTGGTAATTCAAGTTTTGGATCATTGAATTAAGTGGTTATACAATAATACACATATAAGTCGTAAAAAGTGAAATGTTCCTAGACGTGAAAAGAAGTGAAATGTCAAACTTAAGCCGTGTAGGGTTGTTGTCGAAACTGCATCCCTTGTGATAAGAAAGGGTAGTGCCCTGAAAGAAATCAGTTTGACCTTATGATTCACAATGGCCATTTTCAAGCGTTTCACGACACCCAAGTTAACAATATCTTAACATTGCCCCTTCATCCAGTAATAGTTGAACTTGCTGATATGTTCCCCTTAATAGTGGCTGGACAAACATTCCCCTGAAATGTATATGAAATAATATGCTGTTTATTATTTTTACAAACCATTATTCAAAAAATAAATGAAGCTCACTTATGGAATTATGTTAGAAAAAAGATTACCTTTCACTTGAATACTGCAATCTAAACTGCACACAACTTCAATTCGGTTTTTTCCTAAAGGGTGAAGATTTCCCAAATAGCTAATGCACCTTACCAATAATTTATGTATCATCCTCATCGATCCAAGGTCACACAATTGAGTGAGTTCTGCACCATTTCTTTGATTCAAACCAAAGATAAAATTCAGTTATATTACGACAAAACTCATTATAATTAATATAAATACATATAAGACTATTTAAAAAAAAAGCAATTAAAGGAAAACTTTACATTAACTGATTATTAATTTGAAAAACAGATGTGATGGAAGAAATGTGAGTACTTTCAGTGTGTATAAATACAACTATTTATAACTATTATGGATTAGTTAAAATGAGTTGATTAGAATTTTAAAAAACACTCATTCATAGAAAAAGAAATGAATTTATGATTGATAGTGATCATCCCAAAAATAGTTTATATTTGTCAAATAAATTTATTTTTTGGGTAAAAGGGAAACGACCCCGTTAAAATAAATTTCATAATGACAGAAACAAAACAAATCATTGACGTAATCATCTTTAAAATGAATCCATTAGACATTACATAAATATTACTCTTTCATAGCACAATGTTTAAAATTCCAAACATTCCCTAAATTAACTGATTATTCAAAATATCATCATTGAATAACAATCACAAAGTAATATCGAAATAATCAAATAAGAAATGGATATCTATAATCTATACATATGAATAACATCATGACTTAAGATGGCATATCGAATAAATCTTAATTATTAGTTGAATACCTGGAAAATAGATTAGGTTTTCGTTGTGCAAAACATTGGATTTTTATGATATTGACGAAGTTCAATCATCATTAATCTTTTTTCATTTATGTTATGTTGATCTGATTGTTGCATGATGGTAGAAAACGCTGACGGCTTAATTACAATATTTTGTTATGTTTATTTTTTTGATGGAGGAAAGGCTTAAGGCTAAATTAAAGGATAGGGTTGACTATTGAATTTTGGATAATAGGAGACGGTTTTATGGTAACAATTAAATGATAGAATGAAAAGAATGCTCTCAACCGTTGATTATTGAGGTATTATACACGTGGCATTTTTTCATTTTTTTTGCTTCAAGATTAAAAGATCAAAAACCTTCTTTTATATAGGTTATAATAATATATATATATATATTAATTAATAACTTTAATTTAATTTGTTATTTTATGTTCAAAGGAAGTTAGGAACGAAATAACAATCGCAAATAATTCTTAGACTAGAATATATACCCCAAAAATGTAATACCTTATAAACAAAGCAAACCAAATTTTAAGTAGAGAAATACAACCAATTTAAGAACCATATATACCTTATTTTTGTAGTTTATTCTTGAAATTAATGACATAAACCTTGACTGAACGACAAGATATATACATTTTACAAATCTCTTGTGATAAGTGCGAATCCTTACCAAAATTAGTGAGATCATTAACTTAGCTCGTGTAAATTTCTCACCTATATATATTATATGGTTTTCATTGCATCATCATATCACAAAGCTTCTTCAACAATAAAATGTCTTCTTTTTCATTGCTGGTCTGTGTAATTCTGCTTTTTCAGATTGCTTGTAATGCATCGCGTCCGTTGAACGACTTCAAGAGCACCGAAGAAGAGATTGTATCATTTGAAGAAGAGATTGCTGGTATGTATTTTTCTTTTGTTATTGACTTATAGTTCATTTTTTGCTACATTATATTACTCCATAAAATGACTCATCTTGAATCTGTTATTTCAATTCGTGTTTGTGAAAATATGTAGCACTTAATTACTAGTGTCTATACAGTAGTAGTAAGCAATAAAGTTGATATAGGATTCAACATGATAATGTGAAATTTTTCTTCTTCTTTTTTTTTTTTTGATTTTGATTGATTATGAATTTGTAGTTTCTATCATTTATTCATAAACTGGTATATTTTGCTTTACTTTATGTATTATGTATTAATAATGAATATCATAAGTTTATAATGTGGTTATATAGTTTTGAACCTATGCACGCACAAGTTATTGATATGGTGTGATATCATGTACAAAGACAAAGCACTTAAAACATTTAATTATAAGTATTGTCTTTACATCGTTAAATATACACACGGTAAACTTACCAACTCATATAAAAAAAAGTTTTTACATAAACGACAAAAAAAAAAGTAACAACAAAGAAATTCTAACTCGGGTCATCGCTTCATGTAACAAACAGCAATAACAAAAGATAAACTTGGTCAGCAAATTTGAGCCTGAAAAAACAAAAACATATGTCAAGATGGTTCCAAGAGTGTTGTACTTTGGAATAAAGCCCTTCCATCTTACCTTACAGATTGCATGTTTAATTAAATACTATAAAAAAGGCTAAAGCAGGTCAAAAACATGAAACAAAGAACACTTATATAATTTAAGAAAATTGTTATAATGCATAACCAGTTTCCTTTACCCATTAATAAGTAATTGAGTTGAATTATCACCTTAACAATAATCATAAGGATCACACGTATAAGGCATCCAAACCTTAAAAAGTATCATTTCATATAATTTCATTACCACCGGAGTGGATGATATGCCACTTTGGTCTGTCATCATCATACAATTTACTAATTATGTTATTATGGTGCTGACTGTCCATGTCTTAGAACATGTCGAACTCTATGTTTAGTTTGAGCAAACAACATCTAAATAAGTTTTTAAATCTAGCTGATATTACTTCTTTCATCAATAATAAGACACATTCGCTTCCATAATTTGTGTCAGATCATTCTATCAGTGTTAGTTATGAAAATGGATAACTACTCAGACAGAGTACAACAACTAATGGTACAAAAATCATTTTCGTGATGGCTAACTTTATTTATTGAGTTTTATTTCATAAGAACATGATTAATCCAAATAAAAACGGAATCAAACTCTGCCAAGTGAAGAAGAGCTATAGATTTACCTTTTAAATAGAAACTGATGTTTATGCTCTTTTTGTCTGTTTTGGCTAACCTTAGCCTGCATCCACCATTAAAAGAAGTTCAATTGACCTTTTTCATTCCAAATAAATAACAGAATCAATTAAAAACAAACTGAATCAAAGATCATATAAATTTGAGAACCTCAATTTTAAAACGCGCTCACATTGAACCATTATTCTTCATCTTTAGCTGAAAATGGTTTTACCTGTTATATACCAACACTTTGCACCACCAGATACTCTCGTCCATGTACATGTTCCAACATCTTCAGCACAACATATTAGAATATTGTCACGATAGTTTTTATCGAGAAAAGAATCGAACAAAATGGGGAATTGTTAAGTATGATGCGTAAGAACCAAAAGTACAGAAAATAACTATATCAAAAAAGTGTGAACTAACATATATCATGTTATATTTTTGGAAAACTATTATATGAATGCTTTATGAATGTGAATAGTTAGACTTACCGCCAAAACAAAACATGTAAAAGTATTAATCATATGTGCTACACAATATCTGATACTCCGTAATAATTAGCTTATTTTCCCAATTGGTGAAACCCATTAGCAATAGTGACATCACCAAGAAAGAGACCAAGTCATGGTCATCTGGTTGTTACTTTAGTTTAATGGAGTTACAAAATAAGCTTATCAGGAAATCTCCAACATGTGTAACAACACTAACTTAAAGCCTTGGTGTTTTTTATGGAAGGACCGGTAAAACATGACAAAAGTAGGATTTTTTTTTTGGGTGACCTGAAAAAGGATATTCACAAAAAGAACAACTTTTCTACCTCACATGTCACAGTAATTCAAGGAGAAGGATACCGTAATCTTTGTGAAACCTTACGATTTCTATTCTTTGAAGGAGTTGTAAAAAATTATTAAGTTCAGTTAACCAAGTAGCCATCAAATATCAAAAAATATAATGTGACTACACTTATACCTCTTAACAACTTAAACCTCTTAACAACTTAAATCTCTTATGAAAATGAAAGAAAAATAGTAAAATTTCATGTCCCATTAAATAAATTGAATATCACATACCCTAGTGAAATATGAGTCTAACAAAGCTATTGCATCAGGCTCGCTAATATGGTTCTTTTCTTAGATCAAATATATTCGACCGTATACCCACCGTTTCCCTTGTTGTGCAATCGATCTCTGCACATATATATTGCAGTAGCACACGTTTAATCATTAGCCTAACATATAAATTGTAGTAGACAAAACAATTAATAACCAAATCTATGCTTAAACATATAAATTGTAGTAGCACGCACACATTTAATCATTAGCCTAACCTTACATACTCAATACCAATTAACAAAATCACTCTGGTGCTCATATCACATTCAGTTTCAAAACCAATTTAGTTTTCACTCTGGTGCTATCATCTTCACAAAACATATTCTCAAAATTTATTAAGAACCTGTAAAACACACATAAATTATGATCATAGAGGGAATCACAAAAATTAAAGAAATTATTGGCTTAGAGCTGCTATCAAGAAAAATCATAACACCCGAACAACAAACTTAATATTCTTGTGAATACAATCCCAATATCAATTAATTACGAATTTAGTTTCATAGACATTTTATCAAATACTTGATAATTAATTACTAAAATTTGATAACTTGTTGACAGGATCTTCATTCGCCATCACCTACAACCATGAGTCCATGACCACCTACACACACTCGACCTAAAAAAAACCTACCCATCAACAATGTTTACAGGACATGATAGATAAAACTAAATCATCATGTTTGTGAACAGTTACTAATAACGGTCATTCATCACATAAAGAATAAAAATTAACTTGACCCGTTGGAGGTAAAAGGGTATTAATCTTAAACATGTTCAGTCTCAAACACAGTGACACATCAACTAAACCCAATAGAGGTCAAATAAATAAATTTTAAAAACAATAAATTTACTCGCCATATCAGCGGCCAAAATCCACCACCAATGCTCTTGGTCTCTAATATTATTCCTTGCCATCTTTATTAATCAAATTAGAGCTTCAATCAAACCCTAATTTTTCCCCAAATTGGGAAAAAATTAACATCAAAATCACAAACCATTATAGAATATAACAAAAAACACTATATCAATTTTACAGAAAATCAAGAAATTAGACATACATTTGGGCCATTAAAGAGTTTTTATTCTTCCATAAACACATGATCTTCGGAACCACTGCAAAAACAACTAAATTGAAACATAATTTATTTTCAAGTCACCCAATTTTAGATTTAGGGTTCGATTTGGAATAGTGGGTTGGAACTGTGAATAGATAGTCGACCTGTTGTAAGGTTTTATATTATTCAATTTTAGTTTTTAACCCCCGAGATTTTCTAAACCAACCCGCTTTTTCAAAGTTTTGTTGTTTATAATTTTGACACATTTGACTTTGTAGTCAATTCTCTCATAAAACGAATTTATATAAATTTTTTTGCCATATCTAGAAATATTTTAGCAGTAAATATTTTTAAAACAAAAATATTTATAATACTTATATTATTACTAATTAAAGTATGATTTGATTTTTTGAAATACGAATTCCCCACTTTATTATATAAATAAATAAAAGATATGTTAGCACCGCATGCATGCATGTATATATATTTGTACCAACTTAAACACTCGTTATTTAAGCATCAATAAAGTTAATATAGGATATTATTTTTGACTGGAATTCATAAACTGGTATATTTTGCTATGCTTGAGATTTCAATTTAATTTAAAAGATATCAGAATGCCATAATATGCACTTTCATTTTTCTTATAATTAATTCAAAAACTAAATTACCCTAACAAGATTAAATTTACATATTAATTAACATTTACATTTTCTACACACAGGTGGAGACTTTGCACATGGGGCAAGTGATTTTGCATCTAAACCTGCTATTTCTCCTCGTCCTACTATCCAACAAATTAAAACTATGATAACCCGTTTTGCCCCTTTGATCTACTTCCACCCTGATGAAGAATACTTTCCGTCCTCTGTTCCATGGTTCTTTAAAAATGGGGGGCAGCTATTTGATCCCAAACCTCATGGAATAACCAATGATGGTAATAACCTTCCTCGCAACGGTAACTTAGATAGTGCGTTCCTAGACCTCCCTTCTGATCAACATATACATGATACGGTGAAAAAAGGATCTTTGGCCGATGCGGTTGCTTATATTCACGCCAAACCGGTAGTAACCGGTAGTTATACTGATATTGTCATATGGTTGTATTACCCATTTAATGGTCCAGCAAAGTTTCAACTTGGACCTTTCATTATTCCACTATTTAAGGCGGGACAACATGTTAGTGATTGGGAACATATGAGGTTAAGGATCGATAACTTAACTGGGAGCTTAAAACAAATCTATCTATCTCAACACCGTAAGGGAAAATGGTTAGAGGCTACCGAATTTGAGTATAAAGATGGAAGGCCGGTGGTGTATGCATCTTTGCATAACCATGCAAACTATAATGCTCCAAAAAGTTACATATATTACGGTGCACAAATCCGTGAGGTCACTAGAGCTTATCCACGAAAATCAATGCTAGACTCCTTTGTTGTT
The DNA here is from genome assembly GCA_026074375.1 of Tanacetum coccineum. Lineage (NCBI taxonomy): Eukaryota > Viridiplantae > Streptophyta > Magnoliopsida > Asterales > Asteraceae > Tanacetum > Tanacetum coccineum. The sequence continues at coordinate 34,446 of BQNB010047754.1, read as the reverse complement.
GGTCCTGTGGACAAGGCTGCCAAAGGTGATTGCGTATTTGATATTCTTGCACCATCGAGCTATGAAATTGTTGCTCTCGATTATGGTGCTGAATATATCGTTCCACCACCATGGTTGGACTATACCGGGAGATGGGGTCCTACAGTTTTTTCTGGATGGAAAGATATGGTCAAGGCTGTTATAGGTAGCTTCTCATGTTCATGGAAATATAAATTTATTGCCAAAATGATTGTGGATAAGCTCCCCAACTCACTATTCGCACAAGAAGGACCTGCAGGTCCTAAGATGAAACCAAGTTGGTATGGAGATGAGAGCGAATGAGTTTTGATTTTATCTTTCAAAGATTTTGTTTCTCTTGTTTAGTCATCTCTATAAACTTGCTTGTAATGGAACAAAGTCTTAAATAATACGTAGTATTGATAACATCTTGTTTCAATAGATTATATGTGTTTCTTTTTGGCCTAATAGTTTTAATAACTTCAAATGCCTGACAAAATAATATATACGTAATATATTGACTGAGATTTGAAACTACACTTGAACTGTCTTGCCATGGTACAAAAGAAAACAACTTTAAACAACTAAACTTGAAATTTTTGGCTTGAACTTGACCTTACTGTTAAGCTTTTGACATGAACTACAACCACTTGATGTTTCTTTGTTCTTAATCTTTCATAAGTTGAAAACAAACAAGTACCTACACACTCTCAATTCTCGTCTAACAAATGTCGTCCGAGTAACCCTATATACTGATCACTTATATTTATTATAGTTAATAACTTATTATTCACATAGTGTTAGAAGGCAAACGAGCAACAAGCTACGCCGCTAGCCCTTTTTGAATTGAAAAGCTAATCCTATATAAAGCCACATTTGTAAATCTAGACGTCATAACATTATTGTTCATAACCCGTTGAACCTTATTGCAACAACCATGGTCCATTAATAAAACCTGATTCCATAAACAAACTCACAATGTGAACCAAAAAAGGAGTTAAAAAAGCAGACCGCACAACCACGATATTCTTAAAATGATGTTTTTGATCGAGTTCAAGACGAAGTTAGCTTGGATGTTCCCTTTGACGACCTGCTTTAGCCCAAATGCTTGTCAACGCCTTCATCTGAACAGTTTAAGTCTCGAGGGTTACATGCGAAAGCACATGCATCTGTACAAAGTTTAGATCTTTTTTCCCCTTCTGTATACAAGTTGTTTGAATTTTTGTAACTTTGTTTATGACATATTGACAGAATAAGAGCTCTGGGTGACCCGTGTTTGAAATCGAGGATTTTTACATATCTGAATAGACGTGATGTTCAAAATGCACTCCATGCTAACACAACCGATCTTCCATAATATCCTTGGGACTTTTGTGTTGGGTTTGTTTCAAGTGCTGCTTGTTGTAATGAAAAGGCCGAAAGGTATCGACTCATTTTTCAAGTAAAATGTTTCAGGCCTCTTGCTTATCAAGAACAGAGTCTTGAAATAGATGTAATTCCGCTCATATCCGATCTCATAAAAGCTGGCCTTCCAATCTGGCTTTACAGGTACACCATCTCTTTTAGCAAAGTACAAGTGTCGCAAAATATTTCTTTCTAAAACTACAATTGATAATTATTTTAATTTGAGTTCGGGTCAACTTGATTTCAAACGTGCAGTGGTGGTCAAGATTCAAAGATCCCGCTTACGCAAACAAGGATCATTGCTAACAATATAGCAGATGATCTTAAGCTCACAACCCTCACGGATTACAGGACTTGCCACAATGGGAAACAAGTAAGCAAAAAATAATTCATTTTCACGAGCTATATGCAACAGAATGCGAAAAGTGTGTATTCTAACAATGTGTGTGATGTTGCAGGTGGGAGGTTGGTCCCAGTCATTTGGGGGATTAAAAGATGGGAAAAATGTTACATACTTGACATATGCAACGGTAAGAGGAGCAGCCCATGAAGTTCCTTTCACTTCTCCATCACAAGCTCTCACCCTCTTCCTTAACGGATCCCCACTTCCTCGTCCCAAATCCTAAGAAGACACTGCAACTCTAATTGAGAAGTATGAAATGTATTTGCCTTTAGTAACTAAGGAAAGGTAAATAATGAGTTCGAGTCCTTTTAGATGCACTACAATTTTCAAAGAACCCCATACCGCAACTTTGATGGGATTGGGTATTGTTGTTATTGTTTTACAATTCTCAAACTACTGTAGATCATGCAATGTATCTGCTGTTAATAAACTAATAATCATCCGTTCCAAGTCTTTTCAGACACGTGTGTCTGGGGTAAGTTCAAAGCAAATGTGAAGGTCCCCTTTATATGTCGGCAACCTCTAACTTTTGCCTTCCTTCTGTAAGTTTACTGGCTCGGCTCACTATGATACCTTTAATATAGCATGAAAAGCCTCTTGAGGTATATCTACTGATCCAACGCGCTTCATTCGTTTCTTTCCTTCTTTCTGTTTCTCCAACAACTTTTTCTTCCTTGTAACATCTCCGCCATAACATTTTGCAAGCACGTTCTTCCTCAGTGCCGAAATGCTAAGAAAAAAAATAACAACGTCAATATTCATTTTCAAAACCTAGAGTTAGCAATTACAGCCCATTTACTTATGAATGGGTCAACTTGGACTGTGTTTTAATTCAAATGGGTCAAGTCATAAACAATTAGCTACACAAAAACAGGTTAAATAATACAACCCATTTACTTATGAACGGGTCAATTTGGTCTGTGTTTTAATTCAAACGGGTCAAGTCATAAACAAGTAGCTTAACAAAAACAGGTTAAATAATTCAAACGGGGTTGAGAGTTGCCCACAGTCTAGTTTCTAAGTATACAGACTCGTACATCGTTATATCTACAGATTTAGATAGTTATCTTAAACAAGTCAACTTACAATGATATTGTTTTTCAATATCATAAGAAATTTTAACGTTTTCACAGCCAGACTTTCACGCGTCATAACAAATGACCCATTCCAGCCTAGGGCTGAGCAAAACCAACCGAAAACCGAACCAAACCGACAAACCGAGCCGAGCCGAACCGACCGAAACCGAACCGACCATTTTCGGTTCGGTTTTCAGTTTTGTATATTTGTGGTTTTCGGTTTCGGTTTTGTCGGTTCGGTTTGGTTTCGGTTCGGATTAAACCCAAGAAAATTGCGCCTAAACTATGTATTCGGTTCGGTTTTTGTCGGTCCAGTTCCGGTTTCAGTTTTTCTCGGTAAACTTCGGTTCGGTTTCGGTTCATGTTTTTCATCAAACTCGGTTTTCGGTTCGGTTCGGTTTTGAACCGATGCTCACCCCTCCAGCCCAAACCACTTTTCCCTGTCTACCCATTCCTCCCATCTCAGATGGACAAGATATCAGCCAACAGCAAATTAGTATCACACAGATTCTGTAATTGACAAATTTCTGTAACATAAGAGAGGTGACTTACGTCTCCCTAGCAATGACCTTCGATCCGATGGCAGCTTGTATGGTGATCTCAAACATTTGTCTGTTAAAAGTGTGGAATGTGTCAGTTGATTTCGTTATATGAAGAAGAAAAGTAGTTGCGAGCAATTGGGAAACAAACCTGTCAATAAATTTCTTGAGCTGATCTACGAGTAGCCGACCAACACGTTGTGCCTTCAACCTATGAACAATAGTTGCCATTGCGTCTACGGATTGTCCATTCAAAAGAATATCAAGTTTCACCAAATCAGAGGCGATATAGCTGTAAAGAAATCGATTTTGTCAACAAATCATATGAAGAATAACTTTCCCTTTCCGCATTTTTTCAGTGGGTCTTTAGTTTGTATTATAACAGAAAACGAAGATATGACAGTATGTTTTTATACTTGATAACATCAGTTGAGAACGAATGATGATGAAAGACTAACTAAATGATAAACAGATTATGGAACCCGCAAAATGAACATTTACATTTTGTTGGCTAGTAAACAAGACCCAAAGGCAAGTTTCAAGATATTCAAATTCTTTCAAAGGCAACTTTCAAGATGTCCGGATAGGAGAATGGTCTTTTTTGTGTAGGCAGATTTCCAGATGGCCAAAAACCTTTGTTGAAGTTGTTTATAAAAGTTACCATTTTTTGCCAAAAAAAAGTAAACAAGACCCAAAATCTTTTACATTATTAATTTATTACTTATCATAACACATATACATGAGAGACAAAAAATTGAGAATGTTACACGGGCAAAACAGAAGTAATGCTCTTACTCTGAATTGTCGTAATCAAATGATGCATAACCAGAAGTAATGCTCTTCAGTTCATTGTAGAAGTCAACGACAATTTCCCTTAGAGGTAATCGGTACTTCATAATTACCCGTTGACTGCATTTAATCAACAAGTTTAGCACAAAGAAAATAAATAAAACACACATAACACAAGGACTGAAAACTTGAAATAAATTATCATAAGATCAAGAGGTAACATGTTACCTGTCCATAAATGAATATTCTAGCTGTTCCCCTCTTCGCTCAGAACAAAGAGTAATAACAGCTCCCACGTACCTTCAAAGAAAAAACGCAAAAGGGGTCATTTACTTTTTGAACCCAAATGCAAAGAAATTATCTTCCGTGCAAAACATCACACTTAAGATGAACACACGGAGATACCATTTTGGGAATAAATGTAGGGATTCTGAGAGCTTACTCACTGGGGATAATAATTGTTGCCTCTACGGTAGGTTCCCAAGAAGCTACGACTTGGACTTTAGAACTTGGAGCGAACGCAGCAGGATTTTGAACTTCTACTATACTGGAAAACAGAAATTAGTAAACTGTTTTGTGAATAAGCTGAAGTGCATATTCTAATGATCAAAAGCCACGTACCTCCCGTCTGAATACTCAAATTTATATGGGACGGTTGGAACAGTGGAAATTATATGAGTTCCATGTTCCTGTTGTTTACAAGACATGTATACATAGTTACAAGTCTGCTTTATAATAAAGGGTTAATTACTTGAAAATGTATCATACTTGTCATTTTTTGTTATTGTGTGTATTGAACTTTTTTTTTCTTATTGTATGTACTGAACTTTCAAATTTCGACCTTTGTGTGTATTTTTGACCATTTTACCCTTACTTTTTTCAAAATTCAAAGGGTAAAATGGTCATTTTACATGGCTAGAATAGTGATAAAATACACACAAAAGTTGAAATTTGAAAGTTCAGTACATACAATAAGAAAAAAAAAAGTTCAATACACACAATAACAAAAAGTGACAAGTATGATACATTTTCAAGTAATTATCCCTATAATAAATTTACAAGCTAGGATGCATGGGTTGAGGGATGTGTATGATTCATTTTCTAATAATCCCACACGATGAAGAAAGGATACCTGTTCAAGCCGCTGATGGAAAACATCCATGTGAAGTAATCCTAAGAAACCACACCTGTAGGATATAAAAATGTATATGAGCAAATATCATCCACTAGTTTTACGGTTCCTAAAAAATAGATTAAAAGATGATTTTACAGACCTGAAACCAAGACCAAGTGCGGTGCTGCTCTCTCTGGCAACAGAGACACTGGCATCATTGCATGTTAATCTTTCGATTGCATTGTTAAGTGCTTCAAAATCGGAACCATCCGCAGGAAAAAGGCCAGAAAAAACCATATGTTTTGCCTCCTTGAACCCTAAAAATTAAATAAAAAGAAAAGAGACATGTGTCATGTGTTATGTGATGCTTCACTAAAACTAAATAGTATCATAGTATTTGAAATTACCTGCTAGGGGCTCTACAACTGTTTTAGTATGAGACAATGTATCCCCAATACGTGCCTCCTTAGTGGACCGCATGCCACTAACGATGTACCCCACTTGCCCAGTAAAAAGGATACCCGTAGACCTGAGTTCCGGATGCATAATCCCAACATCCAAAATCTCATAAGATTGTCCAGTTGCAGCCGACATAATTTTGTCACCTTTACGCAAAGATCCGTCAACAACCGCCACGTGACATATCACCCCTTTATACTCGTCATAATAAGAATCTAACAAATACATACGAAGATTTAAATCACATTTTCCAGGTGGGGGAGGGATTCGTTCTATAACAGCCGGAAGTACATGTTCAAGACCTAGACCGGTTTTCGCAGAAGTCAAAAGTACATCACTCGGGTCAAGGTCAAACATTGTCTTTAACTGTGTTTTGACACGGTCAGGGTCCGCAGTTGGTTGATCAATTTTGTTTATGACGGGTATTATTGTGAGATCAGATTCCAACGCTAAGTAAAAATTTGCTACTGTTTGAGCTTGTACACCTTGGGCTGCATCAACGACCAAAAGGGCACCTTGGCAAGCAGCCAAAGATCTAGAAACTTCGTAGCTGAAATCCACATGACCGGGTGTGTCAATTAAGTTCAGTAAATAGCTTGTGTTGCTCTCTTTCAAATTGTAGTTATAGAACATGGTAGCTGTTTGAGCCTTAACGGTGATTCCCCTTTCTCTCTCAACCTAAAGAAAAGATTATGATATGAAAAATGTAAAGTTGCATCACAATGAACCGTTAAATAAAAGCGATCTAGCAGCCATACATAATCAACCAACACTCAATTCTGAACAGAGCTGCCTGTATTTCGTACAAAGTATTCATTCGCGAGTCTATATATTGAAGACAGATGGGAAGGCTTTTAGTACAAAGTATTCGCCTCCTAGGCTGCTTTTTACAACACTGGTGACAAGACTACCATTTCTCATATTCCTAACTTGTTTCTACGGTCTAAAGGAGCGTTTATTGTGCATTTTAAAAGTTTGGTTACATCAACTTCTTACCTTCTTCTCCTACTCTAAAATGTATTTTTTGATGAATGTATGATTCAAAGTTTTAGTTATTAATGAATGAATCATTTCACTATAATGTGTTGTTGGTGTTGTAGAAGTTTTGTTTATAAATTACATTGTTTGACCACTACTCTGTTAGACCAAGGTTGTTACCTTAGAGACAAAATAACGGAAACAAGTTTTTATTTTTTGTGTTTTTAATATATGTTTTTTTGTTTTTTTTTTGTGTGGTGTGTGTGTGTGGGGGGGTGGGGGGGGGGGGGGGGGGGGGGGGGGGGGGGGGGGGTTGTCGTGTGGTGGGGCGGAGGGGGTGGGGGGGGGGGGGGGGGGGGGGGGGGGGGGTGTGGGCATAACCTTGATGCTCAAAACATAACAAATACATAGAACAAAAAACTCAAAAATACATATAAGTTAATTTAAGATTGCAAACATTAGTATGAAGATACACAATAAACACCCTATATTTTGCATCACCCATTTATTCAGCATACACCCTTTCCACTTTAATGGTCTTCCTTTGTCCACTAGTTCAATAACACCCTAGGGTTTGAGAACCTCTTTACAAACCAAAATTCAGGTTAACCTCTCTTAACAACATGGTTTGGAACCTGTTCACCCTTAGCACCATCAATCTCATCAGGCACATTAGCATCCATCCTTTGTTCCACTGCTTCACTATGCATGTCTACAAAATCACCAATTTGTTTTCCTATGTTGTTGTTGAAAGGCACCTCTTCTTCACACACGTTTTTCTGGCTAACCTTGTCTTTCATAACGTCAGTCCCTTTGTCTAAATCAAAGGCATTAATACCGAAAGTAAAGTCAATCTCAAACAAAGATCTTTTCCATTCGAGTTCTTCTCTCCTCCTTTTTGCCCTTTTTTCATTCTTGGACTCATCAGACCATGGAGTTGGTATTAGCAACTCACTGTCAGAGTGTGATAAACATACTTCACTTGGTGAACATGTAACACCCCCAAAATCACAACGCAACGGAATACCACTTTAGAGTGCTACTTTATAGTTCATACACACAAGTTACAGGAAATGCCTCAAATGAGATGTTTATAAAACAAAGTATCACGTTCGATTTTTATTAAAAGATCAGAGTTACACAGGTCCTAAAAAAAGGTTTTATAAGATAATTCTAAAAAGGTTTTTCTATCTCATCTACACGTGACTTATTTTACCAATCGTACATTTAATGAATATTTAATGTTACCTTCTCTCTCACAAAACATGTCATCTTCTCCATAATATTTTTACCACTTTGTATAGTACGAGCTTCAGAAACAATCTCAACTTCAATTATCTTCTTCACTAAAACTATATTTGATGCCCCCTATTCATGTGATGCCCTGGGCGGTCGCCCAGCTCGCCCACCCCAGGGTCGGGCCTGATCCTGTTGTTGATTTATAAACAAATTAGTCATCGCTTATCTCACACTTATTATTATGATAGTTGATTAATTTCACATAGCTTATCTCACACTCTTGTCATAACCCATAACTCAAAATCTGTTATAAGCATTTAAATTTTCAGAGGCCCAAATCTTTTGGGTTTTGATCGTAAATTTATTTTTGTTGTTCAAGAATTTTTTGGACATTTACGCTTTTCACTTCATATATTTTTATTAAAATTTATTTAAGGGAGGTAATTGTGTACACCATGTTTTTTTACATCCACCACTAATCATGCTTCAGAGTGTTGTACTGTGTGCATCACTTAATGTACTTTAGTGGTGAATGACAAAAAAACAGTATGTATAAATCACATCCCTTTATTTAAACCTCTTTCAATTACTTGTTCTCTTTTTTCTCTCTCTGTGTGATGAAATTTGTTTCATACGAGAAAAGTTGCACCCCCGCGTTGCGGCGGGCTTTATTATTTACGTTGTGAGCATGATGTTTAGTTCCTCAAACTCGGTTTTCGGTTCGGGTCGGTTTTTGTCGGTTCGGTTCGGTTTTGAACCGATGCTCACCCCTAATTGCATATATACCAATTAAAACTTGCATATTTGCATATATACTCAAAACATGCTTAAATTGCATTGTACATCATGCATACAACTTTGTATTGTAGTACAACATGAGCATCACCCATCATGCAAAATTTTTAAATGAGTATAATATCTAATTCCCCAAACTTTATCATGACACATATTGCTAACTAAATTTGAAATTTGTCCATGTTAATTATTTTTTTAGTTGCAATGAAACAGTTTATTTTGTTTCTATTTTCACCGATTCATTTGAAATTGTCAAATAGTATTATACATTTATTTTTATTTTCTTCTGTTTCAATTACAAAACCTAAAACCATTTGAATTTTTCACTCACTTAATTAACACATAAGATTTTACGTCACACTAAAATAACCCACTTGCATCTAATTTTTTTGTTCTTTTTGTATTTTATATACAAAAAATGTCTTACATAAAATTTTTGGCCTCTGTATCTTCTTAAGTATCTTGTTCACATTGATTGCATCCATGATGTAGATATTCCATGAATTAGTCCTAATATACTATCCACAATAGTTTATTCTTCTGAGCCCAAGCCAATTGGTCCAGCCCAGTGAACCACAATTAGTATATATAGTAATAACAAAGAGGCCTAAGTAGCCCAAAGAGAAAAATATGGGCTTTTGTCCCCATCTGTGATAGGTTTTAGTATATTGTACCATCCATCAAAATGTTGAAATACAGCCCAACTATCAAAATGTTGAAATACAGCCCAAAACTCCGATTAGAGTTGCTTTTCCAAAACAACTCTTGGCGACCCAAAGAAACCTCACAACCGCAGATAATATGCAACTTTAACTTTCTTCCCATCGACACATTGTTCACACTAAACCAGACAACCTATCCGAAGTTGTTGCATGACACGCATCACGCTGAAAAATGAATGCTGGAAAAACATCTTAAGGCGAAAGAATGGGTGTTGACGCATTTCAAACCAATGTCTCGCTAAACATAGCAATTTCCACAAGAACAAAAAGTCGGATTTATAACCGTCTTGTGTATATGTATGATGAATACTATATTGGGTCAAAACGGGTCAAACCCATCAAACTGGGTAATCACACCCGCTGTCAAATATGGCAGTTATAGAAAAAAACGGTTACATAACCGATTTACAGTTATTTTCACCAAGGGTCGCATTGATTCACTCGCACCCTTTCATTCTTATAAATAGAACTCGATTGTATACATTCCAAGATGATGACAGATTAATAAATATAAAAAACATTTAGATTTTTGGTATATTTTGATTGCACTTTTGAGATTTGATCAACATTTGGCATCAAAGCTTTTGGTTGATTAAACCAAAATCATCATATACCGGTTAAGATCCTCAACTGTGTTCGTGCGAATAAAAAAAAACAGGCCGCACAAATTTTTCGAAAAAAAAACACTTTGGCAAACCATAAACACAAATCAAATTATCATTTTTGTGTTTTGTATTGCTTCTCCTGCTTAGGCAAATCCATCAACGCCACCAAGTGATTTAATCACTGGCAACGAAGGGGTTTCACCCATAAATTTAATTAGAAAAATCATACCCCGAAAAAAAACAAAGGGTTAGGCCATTTCTTTGATTCGAAACAAGACAATTAATAACCACAAAATTGGATAACGAAAAGTCATCACAAAAACGGACGAAAAATTCAAAAAATCAAAAGGAATAAAACACACCTTTTGAAGAATCGATACATCGTACCCGTTTTGAATCATCAATTGATTCGCGATTATCCAAAGAAAAAAAAACCCATATTAAACGGCGGTTTTTACCGAGATCCCCAAATATAGCGAAACCCTAAACTTTCGCACAATCGGATCAAGGAGTTCGTGGTTACGAACACAAGAAGAAGAAGGATAAGAGCGACCATCGTCGCCATCTCAGTCGGCGGAGAAAACCACCAGACGAGAGGAACAAAAGAACAGAACCCCAAGGAGAGGAACACATAGATCGATCTCCACACAAAAAAAGGGGGCGGACCAAATAAGAAGGGCACAAAGGGTTAATACCCTAGCAGGTTTTAATTAAAACCAAAACACCCCTCCACTTTCCCTTTTTTTCTATATAAAATTTTAGATTATATAGATTTATAGTTTTAGGCTTTACATAAGTTGCCCCTTAACTTTAAACTAGTAACTTTGCCTAAAACCCGAAGATAGAAATATAGTAGTCTAGAAAATTCACTGCCTACTATATCGATAGAATAATTTTTAAGGAGTAATTAACCTTAGGTTATTCAGCATTAGATTTAGAATCCCCAAGGATAGCCTTTAAGGCACGAAAACAAGAGTACTCGCCACAACTTCGACACACTTAGTGTTAGGAATTTTATTTGGGAGATTTTTATTTAATATCCTAGAGATATGACGAAAGAAAGTGGAGATACTTCGAAAAAGGAAGTAGGTACTACAAGTACACCACAATTTCAATGTCCAATTTTAAAACCCTCGAATTACTCATTATGGGCAATTCGAATGCAAATTATCCTCGAAGCAAATGGTTTATGGGAAATGATAGAACCCAATGAAAAAACCCAAGCAGATAACAAAAAGGACAAAACTGCTATGGCTTTCCTTTACCAAGCCTTACCAGAAGAACAATTACTTCAAATCACAAAATACAAAACCGCAAAAACCATATGGGATGCCCTGAAAACTAGACACATAGGAGAAGAGAGAATTCAACAAGCAAGATTGCAAACTCTCAAATCCGACTTTGAAATGCTACACATGAAGGAAGACGAGACAATCGACACCTTCACCACAAAACTAACAACCTTAGTAAACAAAGCAGCGAGTCTAGGGCACACAATGGAAGATGAAACATTAGTACGTAAACTATTAAATGCTGTACCAGATAGGTATTTGCAAATAGTTGCGTCAATAGAACAATACTCAGACTTGAGTGAAATGACTCTAGAAGAAGCAATTGGGAGACTTAAGACTTACGAAGAAAGGATTAAGTATAAGAAAGGCAAACAAGTGGACAATCAAGAAAAACTAATGTTCACACGACATGAGAATAAAGGAAAGTATTTTAGAGGACGTGGTCGTGGAAAACATAGATTTTCACAAGAAAGAAACCACGAGAATTTTAAAGGAGAGAGGAAAGATGGAGAAACCTCTCATAGAAGTTACAATAAAATTAACTTCAAGAAATCAAACTATGATACTAGCAAATTACGATGCTACAAATGCAAGGAGATAGGGCACATTGCACCTAAATGTCCTCAAAAGAAAAAATCAAACGAGCAATCTAATCTCATTGAAGAAGATTTAGAACCAACCTTACTAATGGCAATACTGGAGGACGAAGAAGAACAAAATGTCTCGCTACAAGAAGAAGATGTAGGATATAAAGAGATAAATAAGGATAGTCTATGGTATTTAGACAACGGAGCTAGTAATCACATGACTGAAATAAGAGAACACTTCAAAGAATTAGATGAAAAGGTTAGTGGAAAAGTAAGATTCGGAGATGGATCATATATAGAGATCAAAGGAAAAGGCTCTATCTTAATAAAGTGTGATGATGAGAAACAAAGAATCATATCACACGTATATTACATTCCCGATCTAAAAAGCAACTTATTGAGCCTTGGACAATTCACCGAAATTGGTTGTAAAGTTGTAATGGAAGACGACGAATTACAACTTTATGACATGGATAACAAAATCTTCATAAGAGTTACACGACAGAGAAATCGTCTATATAAGGCAAACCTTAGGATAGGAACACCTGTCTGCCTTCTAGCAAATTTAAAGGACGATTCATGGTTATGGCACGCAAGATTAGGACACCTTAACTTCGAGTCACTAAAATCAATGGCTCAAAAGGATTTAGTTCATGGAATACCTACCATTAAACATACAACACAAATCTGTGATGTTTGTTTAATCGGAAAACATAGTAGAACGCCATTTCCAAAGAAATCAAAAGCTAGATCTACTTCACCTTTAGATTTAGTATATGGAGATTTATGTGGACCAATCACACCACCAACACCTTCAGGAAAGAAATACATATTCTTGTTAGTAGACGACTACTCAAGATATATGTGGGTGTACTTCTTAACTACGAAAGATCAAGCCTTTGATACTTTCAAGGAATTTAAGAAGTCAATAGAAAACGAACTAAGAACAACATTAAAGATGTTGAGAACAGATCGAGGAGGAGAATTCACATCAAATGAATTCATGCAATACTGCAAAGAAAACGGCATAGCACGACAACTTACTGCACCTTACTCGCCGCAACAAAATGGAGTAGTCGAACGAAGAAATAGGACAATCATGTCCATGACAAGATGTATGATGAAAGCAACAAATTTGCCACAAAATTTTTGGGCTGAAGCTGTTAGACACGCCATATACATCCTAAATAGTGTCCCTACAAAAGCACTAGAAGATATTACTCCATATGAAGCAATTAAACAAAGAAAACCAAACTTAGAGAATCTAAGAGTTTTCGGCTGCATAGCATATGCAAAGGTACCATCACAACATCTGACGAAGCTAGACGATAGAAGCACTAGAATGGTATACTTAGGAAACGAACAAGGATCAAAAGCTTATCGATTATTTGATCCAACAACACAAAGGATATGTGTTAGTAGAGATGTGAAGTTTAAGGAGAATGAAACATGGGATTGGAAAGATTACATGAGTGAACTCATTAACGACGAACCTGAATGGACTGACTTCAGAATAGGAGATCTTGAAGCCACAAATGAACATCATGATCAAGGATTTCAACCAATCGAAGAAGACAATGAATTTCCTAACAATGATGATGATGACTATGTATCACCAACAAGAGACTCTCCCTCACATTCTCAAACACCTCACACACCATCAACAAGTTCATCACAAGTAAATTCCCAAGTCACACCCAACACCTCAACACAATCATACTATCAAAGTGATAATGATTCAACTCAAGTCATAAATTCACCATCACACTTTGATCACACGCCGTTGAGAGGTTTTAGAACACTAAGTGACTTATACGAGAACACCGAGGAATTACTATTAGCTGAAGATGAACCCAAGAACTACAAGGAAGCATCAAGCGATCAAAAATGGATTGAAGCAATGAAGGTCGAGTTAGATTCCATCAATAGAAACAATACATGGGAGTTAACCACTCTACCCAAAGGACATAAAGCAATAGGCTTAAAATGGGTATTCAAGACTAAGAAAGATGCTAATGGAAATATAATCAAGCATAAAGCTAGATTAGTAGCAAAAGGCTACATACAACAGCATGGCATAGACTTTGAAGAAGTCTTCGCACCAGTAGCAAGGATGGAAACAATCCGATTATTACTTGCCATAGCTGCTAACAATAAATGGGAAGTACATCACCTTGACGTAAAATCTGCATTTCTACATGGAGATTTAAAAGAAGAAGTATACGTCACACAACCCGAAGGATTCATAAAGAGACAAGACAATGGAAAAGTCTATAGACTTATAAAAGCTCTATACGGACTAAGACAAGCACCACGTGCTTGGAACATAAAATTAGACAACACATTGAAGTCATTAGATTTCAAGAAATGCGCACTGGAGCAAGCCATCTACACTAAGAAATCAAAAGACTCGATACTGCTAATAGGAGTCTATGTAGATGATCTAATCATTACCGGCACACCAAAGAAGGAAATTGACAAGTTCAAAGCTCAAATGGAAGAAAAATTCGAAATGAGCGATCTAGGATTATTAGCCTACTATTTAGGCATAGAAGTCACACAGACCAATGGTGACATATCGATAAAGCAATCAGCATACGCAAGCAAAATCTTAAAGGAAGCTGGAATGATAGACTGCAACGAGACATTGATACCAATGGACCCAGGCACAAGATTAACAAAGATTACAGAAGGAACAATGGTCAACTCAACCGAATATCGAAGCTTGATTGGATGCTTAAGATATCTGCTTCACACAAGACCCGACTTAAGTTATTCTGTAGGATTACTTAGTCGTTTTATGCAAGAACCAAGAGAACAACACATGAAAGCCATAAGACAAGTACTACGCTATGTACAAGGAACAAAGGATCATGGAATCACCTATAAACATAACAGAGGAAACAAGATACATGGATACAGCGACAGTAGCTACGGAGTCAACACTCAAGAAGGAAAAGGAACTACCGGCATAATCTTCTACTACGGAGAATCACCAATCAGCTGGAGCACACAAAAACAAGCCACTGTAGCATTATCATCATGTGAGTCAGAGTTCATTGCAGCAACAGCAGCAGCAACACAAGCATTATGGTTAAAAAGGTTACTAAGTGGATACAACAGAGTTAACACTACAGAAGGAAAAGGAACTACCAGCATAATATTCTACTATGGTGAATCGCCAATCAGCTGGAGTACACAAAAACAGATCAAACACATCGACACGAATTCCCTTCATCAGAGAAAGCATTGAAAGAGAAACACAAAATTCAAGTCGAATTTGGTAAATGGAGAATACCAGAAGGCAGACATACTCACTAGGCACTATACCAGGATCAAATTCTTAACCATGAGAAACTCATCGGACTAAAGAATCTACGGAGCAATGTTTGAGATTAGGGAGGAGAATATTGGGTCACGACCCAGCCAGTAATCCCAAACATGGGTCAAACGGGGCAAAACAGCAACCCAACCCAAACCGCCACTTTGACAGTTACATAACTGTCAAAAACTGCCGAAAAAGCAGTATATTCACGAACCTTCACAACGGTTCAAACACAACCCCCCCCCCCGTTTAGTTTTTTTATATAAAGATAGGAATTCCTGTAATACATTTTAGATTGAGACAGAATTTGTATAAGAACAAGGTTAAATACAATTTATAAAACTATTTGCGTTTAATTCTTTTTAAATCCAACAAATCAAAGATTCGGACCAACAAAAAAAAGTCAACACGTAATTAAGAAATCAGAGTGACCATGGGTTTGGCGAACACTTTATGGGTTTGTGAAACACTCTGGTGTTACTGAGGAGTACAAGGCACATGGGTGATTGGGTGGCCAGAGTGGGTTTTACTGTTTTAGTGAATGATTTGTAGCATTGACTATTTTTATTTCTCATTCCATATGCACGAGTTACATCTTACCTCTTGTTACTTTATATCAAATTCTTTTTCCTTTCGGAGCATTCACAATGAGAAAAGCTATTTCACAAAGTCTTTTTAAATGCTTTTTTGCCATTGCATTACAAGCTTTTTGGAAAGACTTTTTACAAAGACTTGGTAAATACCAAGTCTTTTGTAAAAGCTTTACTCATCAAAGTTATTTTCATTAAATGCATTAAGTCATGAAAGATTGCGCTTAGATGGATTTTAAAAATGCATGTATTCAATCGTTAAGGTGTTAAATATTTATGCTAATGGGCCGTGCATAGCACGGCAAATAAACCTACCTAGTATGTATATATAGTCTCAATATGATTCCAACAGTAACAAATGTGTCTCAGGGTGGTTAAGAATTGGGATAAGTAGTAGTAGTAGTTTCAAGATCATTTTCTTAGAGTTTGCGAAATTAGTCAAAGTTCGGCTAATCAACGAGCCGGACATGCTGGAAGAACCGAACCAAGAAAATGTTGTCGGCTTTATAGCGAGAGTGACTTCCAATCAATGTCGTCTCATCAAGAGCCTGAAATCCTTAGGGTTAATCTCGGTATTGCAGCACTTAGAATTCTAGCTCTCGGGATTCATAATGTTGAGGATTTCGATTTTCATTTACGCACCATAAACAACTTGAAGTGTGCCAAAATACTAGTAACTAGCAGCATTTGTCCGATCCAAAATAACTAGCAGCATTTGTCCGATCCAAAATAACTAGCAGCGTTTGTCCGATACATACTTACTGTACATCGTACTATATACTGACACATAGATTCTCGGAAGTCAACTAATCAAAGTTTATTGCCATATTTTACAATCCCAACAACATATTTATCAGATGCTCTAGCAATGAAAAATATGTCCAAACGTTAAAAAACTACCAATTTTGACGACTAAATATCAGCGATGAATGATAATCAATCTCAAGTCCACATGCCGTGGCTTTAAATATTTCTTAAAAATAATCATATGGAGGTCTTGTGTGTGTTCATTTGTCGTATAGATCAAAGTTAATTTAGAGTGATGCTTCTATTGGTTGTGTTTGATATATTGCAGCAGTCTCTAATTCCTGTGTGGTTAGTAGTTTGGAGGTTGGAGTAAATTTCAACTTGGATGGAGGTTTAATTGCTTCAAACTCTGTCGATTCAACATAAAATTTGACTCTTGCTGCATCGAATGGTTTTTGTTGATGAAATCTGACTTGAAATATAAGTCCTTCATGATGAGGGGCGGCAGATGAAATCAAGATGATCCCTAGCCTAAACAAAAAGTCGATAAGACAGAAAAAAGGGATCAACATGTATACAACCAATAAGCTGGAGTAACATACTACATAAGAAGAAGATTATAAATGTAAATAAACTGTTGTTTCATGACCAACGTTGGAAGATAAAATTTTGTTGACTCAGACCACTTCAACCATTAGTTGGTCGCCTTTAGTATTTCAACTTTAAAAATTCCACTATGAGGTGGATAATAGAACCAAGTGGGTAACGGTCAAAACTGGTAATTTGTACGGATCGAAAAGATCTTATTACAGTTGGGTATACACAAAAAAGTTGTCCTAAGTTGAATGATACGATATTCCGAAAAAGACACTGTGTGAGTGTTAACGAGAAAGGACCATAGAAGGGATCCACAGTTTGTGGGATATCCTTTAATATTTTTTGTCCCGAGAGATTAATTGGAAAGGATATGGATGTGATAGGTAATAATTTTGAGTTATTGCCTTTTGGTGCAGGGCGAAGGATATGTCCTGGTTATAGTTTAGGACAAAAGGTGATTTAGTCGAGCTTGGCTAATCTGCTTCATGGGTTTAACTGGAAACTACCCGCTAAAATGACAAAAGAGGAACTACAGATGGAAGAACTATACGATTCACGAGTTCAAAATAGGGGGGACAGGCGGGGGGGGGGGGCGGGGGGCGGGGGGGGGGGGGGGGGAACGGGGGGGGGGGGGGGGGGGGGGGGGTGTCACAATTTTGCTAATCCAAGGCTTCCACTCGAAATGTACTCGTTGTGATCATATATAATAAATGTGGTTTTAGAAGTTTGAAACTAGAGTTATCACACGATATATCAATATGTACAATGTGTTTGTGTTTAATAAAGCTTTGCTAATTAAGTGCCTAACTGACCTGTTATGAGAGTTTCTAGTCCAAGGTGATGATATAAGGTCATGATTGTCGATTGGTCTAGTTATAATCTAATCATTGTTCTCAGCAGAGATGATCGAGTATCCATCTAACATTAGGCATAACATTAACATTGTCTTATCTCAAAATCATTTTCTAATCTACACTAACTTATTATCACTGTTACCTTTTAAGAAAAAGCAAAACCAATACACAAATATCTGGTTTTTGCTTTTTAGAAACATTTTGTTTCGGTTTTAATCACGGTTTGGTAATCGGTTTTTTTCCTCCTCCTCACCTCCACGGCCTTAGGTTTCAACTACTAACAAGGAAATGGTATTGATATATTTGACAAGGGTTTTCGCTCATTAAAATAGAGTTTCTGCATGAGTTCGAAGGAGATGAATAAGAAGGTGAGAGTGGTGAGATAAAAACACAGTAGTAAAGCACACGCAGATCAGTTCACAAATACATATAAGTTCACACATAATTAGTTTACCCATGTCACGATAAACATTCTACAATATTATCATAAATTGGTAAGGCGAAAAGTACAAAAAAAAACAAATTAGCTAAATACGTTATAAATAAAATTAGTAAAACGATCAAACAGTATGTACAAGTAAAGATGGACAACTTCTGTGGAGAGCAACGAGTAAGTTTGAACACACACCGAGACCATTCACCAACTAAACTCAACGAAGAGCTAGTAAGTGTTTCCCATTCTCCTTCAAGACCATTTCTTATTACACAACGTTTGAGGTCAAGCGAATTTCCAGATTTGTTTTCCATCACCCCCATATCAGTTAGCTTCAAGAAGTAATCAGCGGCTTTGAGCCTCATCTGAAGATGTGCCTCAACGTAAAGGGGTTGGCAAATAGAAAATGATGCATCAAAGAGTACCGAGTTCTCCACCAAACCATCATCTGAAAATCTTTCAAACGATAGTTTTCTAACATTGGTAGCCGGAAACATGACCCTTAATCTCACATCATTAATGTTGAACGGCACTAGAACAGCAGATTTAAAACTTCGTATTACAATGTTAAACTTGCTTGATAAATTAAGGCATTTCCTCAACTTAAGAAAGAACAGATGATCGATAGGACGATTCACCACCAGAGTTAGCTCAATTTGCTCGGGAGCAATGGTTGGAATTTGGAAACCAAAGACTAGGCATTGCAAAGCTTTTGTACCGGAAAGAAAGTAATTTGGGAGCATTAACTTGTATTTCTGTTGGCCTGAATTGACTCAATTGTATAAACAATATCTGCAACGAATTGGATTTGATATCCAAACATCCCACCCTACACCTATCGATATCAAGGGTTAAACTCAAGAAAAGGAAACTTGGTACTGATAATGTTACAAAAACCATCATCATTGAGGGTCAGGCCGTTTAAACATAGCTTTCTCATGCTCCCTATTAAACCTGCAATGGATAATACTTGCGTATGTAGTATCCTTGTTGTCTCGTATATAAGTGAACACAGGTGTGGAACATCATTAATTTCTAAAGTGTCACTACCTGGAGCAATTTTTAACTCTTGAAGATAAAGGAGCTTATTTACCTTTATCTTATTCAAGCCTTCAAGAAGCCTAAGGTTGATCTTTTCAAGTAACTTGCAGGTAGATAATAAGTTATGAAGCACCTCTTCATGACTTATGTGCACATCAAGCAACTCTAGCACTCGCAGGTTCACGCAAATGATCAAAGGATTGTTGCTAATGTGAAGGGGGTAGTTCTTCTTGAGAGGGCTCTCCATGTGAAGAGAAAAATCAAGTTTTATACTTAACGTATTTAGATTCTCACTTGAGAATATCTCATCTGGCAAAGTAGATGAAGCTACGTCATCAACGACTGTGAGGCAAAGCTCCTTAAGAGAACTTTTGGAAGCTACACGCTTAATAAACATTTCAGCACGAGTAGCCGACTTTGGCTTGTGGATGCCAAAGTGAATATCACATGTTATGAGTGGTATGTTGTCCCTGTAATACCTTCGTATAGTCCGTCTAATCAGCTTCAAGTACCTTCTTTCTTGCTGTTTAGTTTGAGACTTGCTGGATTGGCAAAACCTCAGAGTGGGGACGGTTGACCAAGCGTGTAGCCATGACTTGGACAAGACGCAGGTGCGGGCTGCATCTTCTGGCGGTAACAATACTTGAATAAGATGAATCAACTCAGGTACATCTTCTAGTTGCCGTCTGTGGGTCAGTCCTATTCTCTTCATCTCCTCCATCTGCCACACGAATAACAAGACAATCAAAGAGATGGTTATGTTTAATATACAAAATAACTGACAATTCTGTTTAGTTAAACAATTTAAAGTTTAAACGTTAAATAATTAGGATAAGAGCCACTGTCTATAAACCTACAAAAAAAGGGAACATGTTTACTTGATTCTGTATCCAATTGTTTAAGCTTATTTTTGGGCTTATGAACTTACATATTTCGGTTTATATTACGTAAGCTCAATTGTCTGCGGCTTATTTGAAAATTATGGGCTTATATAAGTTTGTTATGACATAATAAACTTATATAAGCTCATAATTAAGTCCCAAATAAGCCAAGAAAACATATAAACTCGTAAGCCAACAAATAAGCTTAAACTAACACCCTGAAGAACCTCCTAGTCCTCGACAACTTTGCATGTACGCTTATAAAGTGAAATCTAAACATCAAATTTGCTAGCCTCGGATATGCTAGTGACTTAGTATGCGTCAACCAATCACCCTTGTAATAAAGTAAAATATCAATTTAAAGTACTTACCAAAGTGTTTAAACAAGCTAAATTGCCTTGAAACTGGAGATAGTCAGACTAAGGGGGTGTTTGTTTTAGCTTTTACAAGGGGCTTATGAGCTTACATATTTTAAAGAAGCTCATCAAAATGTTGGAATAAGCAAATAACCTTTAAGCTTATGAGCTAATATAAGGGGTTTCAATAAGCCCATTTTGTAAGGCTTACTAGGGGGCTATATGAGAGGTGTTATAGCAAAGGATAATTTTACCCTTATTGTAAACTGTAAGGGTTAAGCTAGTGCAAACACCGGAGCTTAACAATAATTTATCATTATCGTGAACTTGGCTAAGTGGAATTTTCAGTACCCTAAACTTATAAAGGCGCAACATGGTACACTAAATTTGACTAATTTGAAATTCTACTACGTCCGTTAGGAATTTAACGGACGTTATCCTCAAAATTACAATATTCAAAATATAACTACCAAAAAAGGGGTACAAATGCAGAAACAAGCCGAGCCGGGCCCGACCTTGCCAAAGCTCGAGCTCGGTTCGTTTACGATCATAAGTTTCGAGCTCGAGCTCGTTTCAAGCCTTCTACTTTTAGCTTTAGTTGAATTCGTAACATATTTTACAAGCTAGAAACCAATTCATTTTTATAAAGGTAAATAAAACTCGACTAGAGCTTAGTTTGTTAAGTGCATTACGCTCGAGCTCGTTTATTATGCTCTCGTTATCTATAAATATACATATATACATATACAATTATACGTGATAAACTCATATATATAAAGCTAAGGCTTTAACTCGTTTATTAAATGAGCCTCAAACAAGGCTTGAGTTCGGGCTCGAGCTTGTTTAAGCTTGGTTCGTTACAAGCCAACCTCGAATTCAAAGCATATGCTCAAACAGCATTAGAATTTCTGTAAAATATCCCAAATGCACAGGATGAAAAGGCATTGTAAATCTAGTACTTTCTTAGTTGATCCGTTACTAGGTGAAAAATAGATTTAACTTCCATTGAACCTAATCATTTTAGCTGAAATCACATTTTTCGTTTAGAAAAAAATTGTGTACCCATCCAGGTTGGTCACTAATTGTAATTTGGGTAAATTACACTGTTGGTCCCCAAGGTCCACCCCGTTTGCGGATTCAGTCCCCCGTTTTGAAAATCGGTGGGAATGGTCCCAGAAGTGGTCATTTTGGTGCGTGTTTGGTCCCAAGGGATGAACGATCGTTAAGTCGATTCGTTAGTGATGGGTATTATTGTAATTTCGCATAAAAAGTAGTATAGTGCACCGTTGGTCCCTAAGTGTAAAATTTCTTGGTGAACACGTGTACACTTCCCATCACATCACCATTTAATATATTCACTATTCACTTCACTTGCACCTCTCATCCCTATCATTTCAGAAGATTATTCCCGCCCGAATCATATTCCTACTCTCTCACAAATCACTCACACAACCATACCTACAGTCTATTTCTTCGATCAAACCCCACATGCAATGGTGTTAGTGGACCACACGGGATGGAAGCTCCGCCGTCGACAGTGGACGGGCACCACCGAGCAACTCATCGAAGAACTCGAATCGACTTATGGTAATGATTTGAAGCGCTTTTGCTCAAAGTTAATTTTTTTACAAATGTAGTGTTCTTTACTTGTTTTATTGTCGATTTATGAAGTTAGGGTTTGATTTTGATTTTCAGATAATGCACCCAATATGTTTTCGATTCGAATACATCATGGTGGAAAATTTCAAAGCTATCCAGGCCGAATGTATGTCAGTGGTCGTGTCGATATATTTGATATGGTTGATATCGATTTGTTTACTATCGTTGCGCTGAACATGATGGTTCTTAAATTAGGTTACACAGGTGAATCTGAGCCCATGTTTTATAATTATCTTAGACCACTCACCAGTCTAGATGTAGGGTTGTATGCTTTGGCTTGCGAGGAGGATGTTCGTTGCCTGGCTACCCTTGTTTTGAGCCTATTAAGTTGATTGAGGTCTATATAGAACATGGTGTTACCGTTTTAGACTCTTACCTTAGGGCACCACGGTTTAGGGCAACATTAGAAGATATTACTGATGAGCCTGCAGGTAGCATTGCAGCAAACAGAACTGAAAAAATGTTGTTGTTGACCTGGCATGAGTCTAGTGAAACCACTAAGGAACCTGTTTTTTTTTTTTACATTTTTTTTTTTTTGTGGTTTTTTAAAATACAAAAATTTTTTTGGGTGGTTTTTTTTTTACTATTTGTGACTCTGTCACACCTAAGCTCTTTTTGCCACAACCATGATTCATGTACCCCTTGTAAGGATCTGTTTGTGAGTCCATTACATCTAGGTGTATGCATTGTATTTTAACCCCAGCCCCATCGGATGAAGTTTGGTAATCACATATACACACTTGAGGGTGTTACATAGTTTGACACACAAAGCCATGTTCTCCCGACAATACAATCACAGTTTAGTGACATAAACCTGAGTTTTGTCTCACAACAAGCAACTGCTAGTCAGGTCATAGATGATGTGATGAGGCAATTATCATTTGATGAAACAGAATTGGATGGAGAGGCAGGCTTTGCTGATGTTTGCGGAGTGTTTGGACAGTTCCAGGTTAAGTCTGATGAGTCATTGGAGTCGATGACGCGGACTTTGAACTTAAATGAACCTGTAAACCTAAATGTTTCCCAAGTTGAAACACAATCTGAGCTCCCTGTGTCTGAGGAACCAGATGTTGGTCCTACTCAAGAACCCATTTTAGCAGAGGTTAGCACTCAAGAACCCATTGTGGCAGAGGTTAGCACTCAAGAACCAATTGTGGCAGAGGTTAGCACTGAGGCACCCATTGTGGAAGAGGTTGGAACTCAGTGTTGAAGATTATGTCAGTTCTGGGGAAAATGGGGAAGATGCTGAACAGGTTAATGGTCAGGAAGATGAATCAGCTCCTACTGATGGACAGTTCTTCTCTGATGATGAAGGAATAGATACTGCATATGAAACTGAATATGAAGTGCCAGATCTAGTGAAGATGCAGGTACAGATTGATGATGATGATGATGTAGATGAATATTTTTTGGTAGATGACAGAATGAGATTGTAGAGCCTGATGTTGATGTCTATTTGTTTGGTATTAGCATGGATCTTCCTTTTGACAACATTGGTGTCACTAATCTAGTGCTAGATGATGTTTTAGAAGGAGAGGACGTGGATGTTGCCAATGCGGATGGTTTCGACAGTGACCCTGGTAATGATGAAGAAAAAAATTACAAAAAGAGAAGGTTAGCCGAATTGAGGACAGAAATGGAAGGTGTTATAAATGCTAGTGGTCAATGGAAGTACTCATTTTACACTGGCCAGGAATTTACTACTCCAAAAGAGGCTAAGATAGCGTCTATCTGCAATCCAATTGAAAGCATAGGATTTGAAGCTATATAAGAATATAGTGTCAATATAAGAGCAAGAGTGAAGAAAAAGTCCGTATTTACAATGTCACAAGGTACTGGACCAACTGGCCTAAATCGTGGAATGGAAGCTGGGCCTAGTGGATCAAGTGACCCAACTACGAGGAGTAAAAAAAGAAGAATACAGGTACCAATGATGACATTCAAGCATCTCCTTCTTTTTTAGATGCACATGATAAAGGGGATCTCTTCCCTTAGGTCTTGTATGTGGGAAAAGATAAATTTACACAAAATTGGGTGGTGAAGACACATAAGGATACACACGCATGCCTTCAATCCAGAGAAATCAAACATTGCACTTACAAATTATTGTTTGAAAAGATATTTGAACAAGTCAGGGTTAATCCGAATATCCCAGTTAAGGCAGCTCAAGACCAGCTCTAATGTGAGCTGGAGGTTCAGATATCTATGAGCAAAGCTTTCAAAGCTAATGCTAAAGCTGAAAGGCAGATTAGAGGAGATCACGTTTTACAGTATTCTATGCTTAGAGACTATGTTGTTGAGTTACAGTCTACAAACCCTAATACCACTGTCAAGATTGCAGTTGAAAGGAATACTGATCCTTCTTTGCCTACTAGGGTGTTTCAGAGAATATACGTTTGTTTGGGAGCATTAAAATTAGGTTTTAGAGCCTGCAGAAGAGATTTGTTAGGCTTAGATAGTGCTTTCATGAAGGGGCCATTTCTAGGCCAAATATTAGTAGCGGTTAGACTGGATTCAAATAATGGAATTTACCCATTGGCCTATGCGTTGGTTGAAGCTGAAAGTAAGAGTTCATGGTGTTGGTTCTTGTAGTGTTTGGGTGATGACATAGATCTGCATCCCAATTCAAATTTCACATTCATCAGTGATAGACAAAAGGTTAGTATTATGCTTGACTAGTTGAATTCTTAATTACTGAATTATATGAATTACTGAATTATATGAATTTGTAACTGATTAATGAATTGGTTCATGCAGGGTATTATTTCGGCCATTAAAACTGTTTACCCAAGTGCAGAACACAGATATTGCTTGCGACACATACATGAAAACATAAAGCATGGATGGTGTGGACAAGCATACAAGGATTTGTTGTGGAGAGCTGCATCTGCTACAAATGTTAGGGATTTTGAAAAGTGTATGTTGGAACTTAAGACGATGAATCCTAAGGCACATGAATGGTTGAACAAGATACCAGCAGAACATTGGGCTAGATCTCATTTTTCAGGTAACACATAAATGCTGGGACTAACCGTGTAATTTTCTTAATGCCATCACAGTTTTTACTGCTTTCATATTTATGAGTATTAGGTATAGTTGTATAGCATTAAATGATATTGTATTTTTTGATTTGTAGGTAGAGCCAAATCTGATTTATTGCTCAACAACATCTGTGAGGTCTTTAATGGTAAAATAGTTGGAGGTAGGGACAAGCCAGTGATCACACTTTTAGAGTACATCAGGGAGTATTGCATGAAGAGAATTGTGAATGTACAAGGTGTGATTGATAAATGTACTGGTCCTTTGACCCCTACTGCAACCAGAATCATGGAATCCATCAAGAAAGAAGCTCATTTGATGAAGGTGCAATGGAATGGAGCAAATAAGTATCAAGTTTCAGGTTCACTTGGTGATCAGTGTGTTGTGGATGTAGTGAGTATGACATGTTCATGTAGGAAATGGGAATTGACAGGGATTCCTTGTAAGCATGTTGTTGCAGCTTGTTGGAATATGGCTCTGAATGACCGGGCGGCACCACCCCCAGAAACTTAGGTCAATCCTTGTTATTGGTTGAGTACATGGAAATCAACATACTCTCACAAGATACAACCAATTTGTGGGACCAAGTACTGGGAGAAGTCCACATGTCTAACAACACTTTTGCCACCCAAGCATCACGTCCAGGTAGGGCGACCAAGGAAGAAAAGAAAGAGGTCCAAACATGAGGATGAACCATTTGTGAAAGATGGTAAACTAAGCAGGAAAGGAAGAACCATTACATGTCAATCATGCGGAAACACTGGACACAATAAGGCAACATGCAAAGGACAAGGTCGAAAGGCAACAACAGGTAGTTATTTCAGCTTCAAGCTATAAGTGTGTCTTTGATATAAACATCATCGAACAGGTTACGAGGACATTTTTTTGGTGTAGGCGGCAACAATGCAGAAGCCAGTGGTAGTGCATCTGGGCAAGCACAACAAACAGAACCTACAGTTGGTCAAGATGGTTCAGATGGATCAGGTGCTGGTGCTGTTATGGGTTTGTCTGCTGCTGCTGGTGAAGGTGGTGCAGGTGTTGCTAGTCAAGGTTCATTCCGTAGTAGATGGACAAAGAGAAGAGTACAAACAGAAAGAATTAGTCCACAAAAAAGAACTCCCACTCAACCTGCAAGTCAACCTTCTACCAGTTATCAAGTGCCAGTGAGTGAAACAAGGAATGCAGATGGAAGAGAAATGGGTGATGGTGTACCAACACAGTCAAGTGCAGCAGGTGGTGCAAGTGAATGGTCTTTTCTGTAATTCCAAAAACTAATCTGTTTCAGGAGAGTGTATGTCTGTAATTCAAGTCCACATAAGTGGCAAACGTCAAAGTCCACATCTGTGGCAACTGTTCAAGTCCTTTTAGAGACAAACATAAAAGTCCACTTAGGTGGAAAATGGATAATTGCACTTGTTTAGGACTGATTTAAGCTGTTTGTGACCTATTTAACTTATTTTGGAAAAAACTACTCAGTATCATGACAGGTTATACACAGTTGGTCCATGATGTGGAAACCAGTTTTGCCCGTTTGCAAAACCATATAAGTAGCATGAGAGGTTATACACAGCTTCATGTGGAAACCAGGTTTGCCCATTTGGTCCCTATATAACAGTGAATGTTGTTTGTTACACGTGTTACTACGTTCCATAGTCCATTGAATTACCAGATAAGTCAAAGTCATAATTTAGTTGCGAAAGCATGTCAGTATTACCAGAGTTAATACACACTTGATTCTTGATGTTATATCCGGGTTTACCCGCTTGGTCCCTATTTAACAGTCATTGTTGTTTATTGCACGTGTAACTACGTTTCATATTTCCATGTCGACCATAAGTGATAACGGTAACAACAATTCAAAGAAAGATATTTGAGCTAGTAAGACATGCCAAAGTCAACAAATACTCTTTGCAACATTCAGAATAGAGCATACAAACTATGCAGACCCACCATCCTTATGGAATACTTTGACCATATTTTTCTTTGTAATGTTAAGATAATGATGAGTTGATTGCTTAGGAGAAAATATAGAAACATTATGAAGTATCAAAGCCGCTCATACGGTAATCGCCTTTGCAAACCTCTCCTTTGTAAGAACTTTGTAATGAATAGTACCGGATATTGTACCAGAAAGGTCTTTGAGTGTTACTGTGAGATCGCCCAGCGTATTCGGAGTATAAGACTTAATAACTGCAACAACTTTCTCAAGTTTCCCATTCTTGAGAAATTCCTTAACATCTCCATAACAACCCGTCACGATCCCTCCATCAACATTGACATTGTCAATCGCGCTAAGCCATGACGCACGCGTAAAATTGTCATCCTCACCCACATCCTCAATAACTTTTCTAATATACACTTGTGTAGACATTATGGATTCCTCCCCATCTTCCTGAGTATCAACTAATTTACAGAGCTTGGCCGTTTGAACAATACCAGCAAGACCTGGTATTATCCTAATGGGCTTTAAAACACAATTATCAACTTGATTGTTTTGAAATGAAAAGAGGGTTTGGGTGGTGGTGGTTAACTCAGGGACTATGTGAGGGTTGTTGCTGGGATGAACGACGGGGTAAGTCGATGATTGAATCTTCTATATCAAGGGCTTGTTCCCATTCATCATTTGGTGGTGAATTCATTTTTTAGTGGATGACTGCGATACTGCTTTACTTTGTTAACAATTTACACTAGTCTTAAATAGGGTGTAAGGTAAACTATGTCTAACTTTTTTGCCCAAATATTCACTTGTACTATTCTAAAAATTGAATAAGCTTATCTATGAATTTAGTCCTTTACGTTTATGGTTTTCAACTTCACTAGTACACCTTCTATATTTAGTCCTTTCTCATTTACCCGGCCATATTTTCTATAGCCGTTCACATAAATAAAGAAAAACCTAAGACCATCTCACATGCCAAATAGTTACACTTTCACTTTGTTTCCAGAAAATTATGAAAAGACTAATTATACCATAACATCTTCACATGGTTGACAATGAAAATGTATGTTCACCAAGTAAAGTATGTTTATCAGACTCTAACAGTGAGTTGCTGATACCAACTCCATCATCTGATGAGTCCAAGAATGAAAAAGGGCAAAAAGGTAAAGAGAATAATTTAAATGGAAAAGATCCTTGTTTGAGATTGACCTTACGTTCGGAATTAATGCCTTTGATTTAGACAAAGGCACTAATTCAATGAAAGACAATGTTAACCAGGAACACGTGTGTGAAGAAGACGTGCCTTTGAACAAAAACATAGGAAAACAAAGTGGTGATCTTGAAGAGATGCAGTGGAACAAGGGATGGATGATCATGTACCTAATGAGATTGATGGTGCTAAGTGTGAACAACTTCCAAACCATGTTGTTAACAAAGCTAACCTTGAAGTTTTGGTTTGTAAACAGGTTGCAAACCATGGTGGGGATGAACTAGTAGACAAAGGGAGACCACTAAAGTAGAAAAGGGTGTATGCTGAATAGATGGATGATGCATTTACTGAAGAAGAATGTCAATGCAAACCATAGGTCATTTATATGATATCTTCTATTACTAATGTTTTGGGTTAAATTACCCTTTATGTATTTCTTGTAATTTTTTGTTGTATGTATATGAGTTATGTTTAAGGGAATCAAGTTATACAACTTGTTTCCATTATTTTGTCTCCAAGGTAACAACCTTGGTCAAATACAACATAGGAAAACAAATTGGTCATTTTGTAGACATGCCTAGTGAAGCAGTGGAACAAGAGATGGATGCTACTGTGCTTGATGAGA
This sequence comes from Tanacetum coccineum, assembly GCA_026074375.1. Taxonomy (NCBI): domain Eukaryota; kingdom Viridiplantae; phylum Streptophyta; class Magnoliopsida; order Asterales; family Asteraceae; genus Tanacetum; species Tanacetum coccineum. Next base: position 5,151 of record BQNB010047754.1, on the reverse strand, counting down.
TTGATGGTGCTAAGAGTGAACAGGTTCTAAACCATGTTGTTAAGAAAGATAACCTTGAATTTCTGGTTTGTAAAGAGGTTACAAACCCTGGTGTTAATGAACTAGTAGACAAAGGAAGACCACTAAAGAGGAAAAAGGTGTATGCTGAATAGATGAGTGATGCATTTACTGAAGAAGAACGTCAATGCAAATAATGGTTCGTTTATGTGCTATCTTCTATTACTAATGTTTTGCATCTTAAATTACCCTTGTATGTATTTCTTGTAGTTTTTTGTTCTATGTATTTGTTGGATCATCAAGTTATGCAACTTGATTCTGTTATTTTTTTTCTCCAATGTAACAACCTTGGTCAAACAGAGTAGTGGTCAAACAGTGTAATTTATACACAAAACATCTACAATACCAAAAAAACATTATAGTGAAGTGATTCATTCATTAATAACCAAAACTTTGAATCATACATTCATCAAAAAACACATTTTAACAGAAAATAACCTATAACCAAAAAAGATAACCCCCCCAAGCCGACCTTGATTACAAAGACTTATAAAAGTGAAACCCCTTCATGGCCTAATGGTGCAACTGTAAAGCTGTCGACCTCATCTCCATCGCCCTTATCATATCATCCTTCTGCAGGCCATTGAGTTCCTGCCTTGTCTTATACGCCATAACATTTATCGGGAAACGTTGTTTAAGCTCTCCTATAAACGAGCGCCTTTCATCTATAATGTCAAGCAACTGCCTCATTAAATTGTTGATTTTAGTTGTGACATGAACCTCCATTTGCCTCTTCAAGTCGAAATAGACAAGCAGTTGATCTTTAAGCAGGTCTGAATTTGCTAAGAGCCTAAGTTGTTCCAAATTCACAAACCC
>BQNB010047753.1:0-36514 GCA_026074375.1 Tanacetum coccineum | reverse complement strand
ATATTGTTGCTAAAAATGGTCTACCCAAAAGCATGGTTTCGTTAAGTCCTTCTAGCATGTCAATAACTACAAAGTCAGAATGGAACATAAACTTATCGATTTTTACTAGAATGTCCAAATCCCTCTTGACCGAACCTAAAGAAATAATGAATTCGAATTACAAACCATTCATTTAAGTTATACTTTCTATTTTTAGTAACTTTCCATTTTTAGTAACTTTCCATTTTTAGTAACTTTCTATTTTTAGTAACTTTCCATTTTTAGTAACTTTCCATTTTTAGTAACTTTCCATTTTTAGTAATATTCATCATTTGAGATTCTATTAAGCATTTTGAATAGCTTAGGGACTTAATATGCCAACCTTACAAGTTTAGGGTTAAATATGACAACTTTCCATATTTTAGGGTTTAATATGCAAAATCAACAATTTTCAAGGTTAAAAGGGTAAATATCAAAGTTTCACATTTTATTCAGATTATACCTTCCATTTTCTGTATTTACAAGTCAAACCCTTAATTTTACATAATTTACATATTTAGTCCTTTTGGTTTATTAATTAATTAAACATTATCTTTAATTATCCATAATTACAAAACAAGCCCTTATAGATTCAATTATGACAAAATCATACTTTATACATTAAATACTAACCAAACCTTATACTTTTCAGAATTTACAATTTCAGTCCCTCTATTTTAATTAATTAATTTCTAATTACTTATTATATGTAATTAACCATTTTAATCCAAAATAATATCAATATGACATTTTATACCCCCCAACTTATTTTATACAGAATATAATAAATATAATAACATGTCTAAAATAGACCCCATAGTTTCAGAAATTACAAAACAGACCTTATAACTTTTATATCACAATCGGCTAGCAATTAAATCACAAAAACCCAAATAAAAATTACACCCAATCACAAACACAATAATTTCCCAATCATTGGCATTAATTACAACCCTGTAAAAAAATAACAAAGCCCCTAACCCTAATCATTTTAACCTTTTTCCTTTCCTTTTCCCTTATTTCGAATTCGGCAAACACCCTAAATCCCAATAATTATATCGAATCAACTTCTAAATTTCCAACAATTTACTGAGTTATATGTGATATGAACACCTGAGAAAAATATAAAATAAATTTACAAATAATGTATAGGTGCCAGATTTCATATTTATCCAAATTAGGTTCGAATATGTTTTCAATTTATAAAATCAAAAAAAATGAATGAATATTTTCCCAGTAATAAAACATATTAATATGATATAAACATGAGTTATATAAAATAACCATTGAATACCCTTTATGCTTTTATGAAAGCCGCGGTAGAAGCTTTTTCGAACCCAAAACAAACATCAAAATCGAAACAAGCCACTCCCCAAGCCTTCCTCACAATTATTCCCACACTACATTAACCTTCAAATAATCTTAGAAAATCGACAAGCCTTTGGAAAAATTGTAGCCGCCCATTTATTATTTAAGGTTCGGTGCATTTGTTTTTAAAGAATTTACAAATGAAAATGAAATAAAGATATAATTAAAAGTTTGGCCGAGTCCCATGGGCTTTCAAATAGGATAAAATCAGATTTTGACTTTGCCTAAATTATTTTATAATTATCCTATTTTATTTTATATTTAATTTGTATAATATAAGTATTTAAATATACTTATTTTCGGCTAAATATATATATACAAATACTAATTAGTTTTCTTACATAATATAAAGTATTTTAAACTTACAAAATTTTCATAGTTGCCAATAAATGTATTTTCATACTTTCTTACACCTTAAAAGAATCTTATTTAAGCTTTTTATGAATTTTTCTTGCATTAGGGGTATTTTGGTAATTTCACACTTATTGAATTTTTTAGGTTTTACATTAAGCTTTTGTCAAAGTTCATTAACCGTCAACTCATATACTGGAACAACTTTGATTCTTGTAGAATCGCACCATCGTTTCTTTCCAGTTAACACAAGTTTGATCCATTTAGGATCTGATAACGCTCCAAATATACATAAAATATCTGTGGAAAACTAGAAGGGGGTTGAATAGTTTACCGCTTTTTAATTTAAGGTTTTAAAGTGTTTGTAAAAATTATAGATTCGACTTTATGTGAATACGAACTCCATTGCACAATATAAGCAAATATACCTATCTAAACAATTTATAAAGAAAGTATGATATGGTTGAATATCCCTAAATCATAAACACGGGGTCGATCTTGATTGCAAGTAACGTAAAGATAGAAACACTATAGAGAATATATTCTAGAGAGAGAAAAGGTGTTTTCATTTACATGAATTTTATGACTAAGCTTAACCTCTTCCAAGTTGGAAGATGGCTATATATAGTAATTACACTATAACCGTGTATTAGTGTACCCGACTTAAAAAACGAAAAACGTAACTATAACTATTAAATCTACGAGCTATAATAAACATAAAATACACGGGGTGACCGAGTCTTTTCTATATCTAACAATCTCCCCCAAAGAGGAGGTCACTCCCAGAAAATACCAAAACTTTAATCACTTTCAGTCTTTAGCTCGTAGACATTTTATCTCATTGTACATTTTGTGATAGTAATCTTTTTGATTCATTTTTAACGCATTGTCTTTGACTGTGATCTTGAGCTTTCTTGAGATCATCGTCCAAACATAATCTTACATCATCTTGTGATGGATCGCCATCTTGTGCACTTGTGAAGAATACATGACATCAGAGTTTGCGGAAGCTTTGACACCTTTATGAGGTCTTTCATAACATCATAACAAGTGTATTCATGTCTTGGCATTCGGTTATATTACTTGTGACATCTCAGGAGCTGTGAATAACCATCTCCATCTCCATCTTTAAGATATCCATTAATGAAACAGTTATGTAATAAAGAGAAAATTGATTTGAAAAGACAGTCAAGTGTTTCTTATGAAAGGAATTTTGTAACACCTTCGAAGTTTTTGATTGTTTGTCAATGATAAATAAACCGTTCAATTCTTATACCTTGAAAAGTTTGATTAACACATAATCGCAACCATTGTTTCTTTCTTCCAGGTGACACAAATTTGCAAATTCTTGTAGAATCGCACATGACACCTACCTAGAGCTTGATTGATGTTGGCTCTATCATGATTTCTATCTTCATTGTGAAAAACTGAATCCGTTTCACTCGGATGTTCTGGCAATATCACAAGGATAATGCGTAGGACTCTTAGGATAGACTTGTTTCCACAGTGTGTGAAAGACAAGAGAATTGGATATGTGTCCTAACGAGATTAATTGACGATCTCTTGGCTCTAGACTCAATAGTGCGTTTTGGTTTTAGTAATCGGAGGCTGGAGCGGACTGCCACCTGTTCAATATCAACTAACTCGGAGTGAGAAAGTCAATAGATAACGTGTTTAGTCTCCGTGAGAAATGAAACAAAAATCTTTTGAAAGATTCTGAGTGGCTAGGGAGGGTTGTGCATTGCATCACTGGGTCCATGATGTCGATCTTCAATGTCAGCAATCATCTTAGTGATTCTGGACAAATGAAATTGACCCCGGTCCCCTGCCTAAGTTGAATGGAGGGCTTCTTTCTTTACACCCTTTATCTTTACAATTCCTTTTAATTCTTCAACCCCTTCAGTGCTTACCGAGACTTCATGACTAGAACCTTGTTGGGTTTATTCCAGTACTAGCTCCATCTCAGTCGGCACTTTTCCCTTATTCTCACTTTTACTCCTTTTTCATGTCATACCTAAGGACTTCTACACTAACAGGTGATTGTCCCCTAGGGTAGACCTCCGTTATGGCTGGATCATTGGGTTAGTACCTAACCTTACCACCTTATTACTCCAAATAAGAAATGCATGTCCCCGGTCTTGGTACAGTTCTCCTTTCCAATAAAACCATTGAAAATTCAATTAAGAGGTACTTATGATATAAATATCAAAGCGTTAGTACCTTAGATTGTTTTTGACATTTTTTTCAGAAACCTCCCCTTACAATGTGCTCGGTTAATCGAATTGTTTAGCAACGTTGGAGGCGATATATGAGTCTAATAATCACTGTTCTTTATTATACACATATTTTAATCACATTATTCATCCCCTTAAATCCAAAATTTTAAACCCTTTGACATTTGATATCAAATTGATTTTAAATATGTTATAAAAATTTGGAGAAAAGTGAGGCCTTAATTCGCAAGAGATTGTAAGAGACATAGAAATGCTCTCCTCAATACGTATGAGGGCTTACAATACACCTACACTTAACACCAAGATTAACTACCTACTAATGTACAAGGTATAATTATTCACAATAAAAATAAGAATTGACCTTTTGATAGTAAAGACTATGTTAGTTCACTTTGTCTCAGTTGATCAGTCCTGTAGTCAATATCTCTTATCTTGCCTCCAACAAAGCTTTCTAGACATTTCGATAGCTCCTTCTGATACTGTAAGTCTTTTATCGATTGCTGGATTGAAGTCTGCTTCTTCTCGTTGTCATCCTCAAGACCACTTCCTAGTGCTCCATGCCCTTATTGTCACTCGTACAGATGACAGTTCTTTAACCATTTGTCCAGGCTTTTCCATGACTCTAGTCAACGGTCCCATCACTAAACATGTGAAGGATGGGTGGGGTATGTTGGGGCTCAATCAGCCTCCTCCGCTTTCTTTGATTATTTCTGTCTCTGAGACAACTGCTCTTTTGCTTAGGGTACGTAATCGTTTAGTCCTTCTTTAGTAGTAAAAGTCGGTCTGCTTCCCATTAGGACGTTCAACGGTTGATCTTTGTTTGAATAACTTATCAATCCCCGAGTATGCAAGTCTCCCACACATACCTGTTACAATTTTTCTTATCCACATGTGTACTGCTGTGTGAAGACTGGTCTTGTCTGTCTTGGGAGATGGTTGAGCTTTCTTGAATATTGAAGAAGGGAACGAGATCTTCAAAATCATTTGGATGAAATTTTTTGAAATCCTTTTCTAGATCTTGTATTCTGGTAATCAGCTATGCGTAGACTTATCTCTCTAGGTAGTTGTATCCATAATTTTCAAACACTTTGACTGCTGATCACACTGAGAATTCGCATCCTCTGCGATTCTGAAATGCTTCACGATCAGAGACTCACTGTGTTTGTTGATATAGAATTCCTTCTCCTAAACACCAGTAGTGATGCCATAGACCGCACTGATGTCATATACGCGTTTTCATCAACCCACAACTATGGAACTAATTCTTCAGAGGCCAAAGTCTAGGTAACGACGCTTTGAGCTTGGTATATTAGATACAGACAATTTTTTGCCCTTTGTCACCTGTCAGCAGATAATCTAGATCCTTATTGAAGAAGAATTAAGGGTTGAATAGTTACCTGACTTGGTGGTCCTCCTAAGTGCAGTGTTTCATAAAATATTTTCATCAAAATATTGATGACCCTCAGGATTACTACAAATCAACTTTATTTATTGTCAGCGAGCATATGGCCATTCATAAGGCCAGCTGATATTGTAGAAAAAACACAATTCTTGTGAAAAGCTTTAAAAGGTTGAAAGCGGACCCTACTAATCCAGCTTTGCAGAGCTTCTTTCTTTCCTGTGTCGTTTGTAGAACCATTTGTATGAACGACCCAATAACATACTTTCTTCCGTTGAAGCTTGTTTTCCCCTCCGTAACTTAAAAACGTTGTGGCGAAAGCAATATGCCCAGTATATGTTCTGGTTCCGGGAATTCATTTGGGGAATGGCCATTCTGGTTCAGGTGTAGCAGTCTCTTCGCTTGCCTGAACGGCTTAAAAAAACCACGAAGATTGTCGACACAGTTGGAAATGTGAGCGTTGTCAGGTCCCCAAGCTGAGTCATTCCCTTCATCCAGCTTTGAAATGTCATCTGAAGAATGTTCAGAATGGTTCTGATCGGGATCACAGATCTTTAGCATCGAAAGTCAGCAACAGCATCTCTTGTGTCCAGTGATCTGCCATCCCATTTGAGGTGAGAGCTGGATGTTTGTTTGGAACTGGAATGCATCAGACTCCCTTGGCTTCATTGAACTTGGTCATCACTTTCGGAGGGGGTTTAGCTGAGCGCCAGAGAGCGGCAGAAATCATATCGTCCACTCTTTGTTGACCTACCCATGAAGTTATGATCCAGCTTGAAGGGCCATCATCACATCATCATCGTCTTCATCATCACACTATCATGCTTTCTCTTGGGTTCTTTCACCTTGTCTGCAACTCCTTATCCATGGCGTCTACATCTGATATCAAAGCTTCATGAGAGCATGGAATAGACGGTATGGTAGTGTATTGTTGGCAACTTCTTCTTATCATGTGACTTGAAGAGATCACTTTTTAGATCAAATTCTTCAAGATCACTTTATCAGTGACCCGATGGAGTAAAGTTGAAATCTTGTTTCTCCTCATCTAATCTTTGTTCCTTTTTTGGCATCTGATGATCTCCTATCGAACTCTTTTCAGATTCTTGAAATCTTGACAGACTCCCGGGCCAGGCAACACATAGTATTTCTCGATTAAATCTACAGCGAGTCATTCAAGAATCCTTATGGAGAGCAACATCGAAGTTTTAGTTCCTAGATAATTATCAACATCCAAAGGAACTTGGGAATCTTATTTGAAGCCAAACATCAGCAAGAGGTGATCAGTCCTTCTTCACTTTAGACATCTCTTGCTCCAATTTACCACTCATAAAACTGAAGGGCCAGAATGAATGTAGTTGATTTTCAGGAGAGATGTGGTGATTGTTGTAGCAGCCGTGTTGATTGGTGAGGGGTGACCAGTAATGATGGCTAAGAAGATGATATAACCCTCCTGTGAAGGGAGCAATCAACTGGAGGAGTTGAAGTTGCTGCCTGATGACTTGAATCAGGTATGGTGGACATCAGAGACTTCCTCTCTACTTTAAGATTTCTCGTTGTTCATACTTCGGTTCGGTTGTCATTAGGAAATTGATCCCCGAGAGTTAAATGTGTCATCGAGATTTTTCAATGGAGACATCGAACCATAATGACTTTCTGTTTGTCATGCGATGACACTGAGATCGCTAGCTGTTAAGAGCTTACAGGATTCATGACCTTTTGGGTAGGCTGTGGCGAGGAATTCATCAATCCATCTGCTTAGCGTTTTGGTCCAGCAAGAGACACATGTAATTTTTCCTGGTCTGATCCAGTCTGTCTTCTTTCATGGGCTCAGGGTCAGGTCCACCATAGCTCATGTGCTTCTCAGGACGGATACAGAAGCTTACTCCTGATGTTACGGAAGAAGACGAGTCTACTTCACCTTGATCTTGATCACCTTTAGGAGCAGCGGCTCCTGTTTCACTTTCAGTTCTAAGTCAGAATCAGACGTTGATGAAGATTCATGGATCACTTTCTCTGATTTCCATCATTGGGTTTGAGAAGAGGGTCCAGTTGTCGAATCAGAGGAGTTTGATCCACACCTTCACGAATAAACTGATCAGTTAGTTCTTTTTCTTCATTGAAAGATCGATCAAGGGAATGGCTACTTGATCTTCAGTAACATCGACCTTGTCCCTTTCCCACTACTTCATGCAGTTTGAGGAGTTGCTTCTGCACTGGATCCCCTGATCGATCTCCTCCACAGGTCCCGATCTTGAGGCAGAAAGGTTGAATCCAAGCTAAGCTTGATACTCGTTCCAGTCAACAACATTACCTTCTTCTCTCCCTTTCTTGATGAGAATCCAAACTTCACTTCTGTAGTCAGATCGGATCAGGTCATCATCCTGTTCGAGCTTCAACTCTATCGTCAACAAGTTTGGAAAGTAGGCATTCCCTTTCTACTTTTCTATGGAAGTTTAACGCTTGGAAGGTTTCTTGTCGAGAAGGAGCTGGCTTGGTTTGTTGGACTGGTGTGGTGGTTTGTAGGCTTTTTGGGTGTATCACGTTGTGTTTGTATGATGTCACGCTTGCACTTCCTTTGAGGGGTTTTCTTTGTATTCTCACAACCATCTCATATACCTTGGGATAATACAGGATTGTTGAATGGCTTCAGTTATCAGGGATCTGGGAATAGCCATTCCAAAACACTTCAACTACTCACCTTTACTGAACAAACTTGAGATTTCCTAAGACAATAAATACAACTCCAGTGTGATGAACAACAGAATCAGGACGTCAGATGGATGTTGTTATTACTTGCCAGTAATAGATTATCACATTTGGAAATCGTCCATAAGGATGAGGATAGGAGTTTACATTCATCTTCGGTTCTACAACGGCTTGTGGCTTGCTTTGTGTGAGAAAAATGTCTGGATCCCTTGAGTAAACTCTTCCCATATTAGCTCTGCATGATCAACATTAGTTTGAGTGACATTCCTCACAGCATTTGCAAACTGGGTGTCTGAGTTTGTCACTGCCAGAATCTTTCCTGTCAAGCACTGGTTGAGCAAGCATAGAATTGCCCTCCAAGGTTGATACACATAATTGTCTGATCCGTATACTGAGACAATTTCTACAGGTTCAGGATATCCCAGCTCATCAACAAAATCAATCACCGAGTCACCAGACGGAGGTAACTCAAAATTGGTGAGACTGGGTTGTCCATGAGTAGATCGCTAATGCTTTTCACTGAGAAGATCAGCACTTTAGATCAAAAACGAACCATTGTTTCCATACCAACTTGACAACTATAAAACCCAGTCTTATTCTCATTATATGACATCGTTTTCCAAACTGTTGCAGGTATATAGCAGGAACATTTGCTGAGGCAGTGTAAGCTGTGAAGAGTTGTATACTCAGGATGTCCACTGATATCTGAAAGATGGGGTTCTTTTGAATCTTCTGTGCGTTGAAAAGAAGGTTGCTTTTCCCGATGGATAGCCACTGAGAGCGAGGTACAATCTGCTCAAACAGTTTCTTAGTAGGAGGTTGAGCGGGAACATTTTGTTTCTGCATCGTATTCTGCAAAGAGCATTTAACAAAGAAGACAAACCTTCAGAGAAACGAAGTTAAGAGAGATACGTTAGCAATGATGAAAAAGTCATGTAACAGCATGATTGATTAAAATCAGTTGTAACTCAGTTTATTAAAATCTACTAATTACCAACTGGATCAAATTACTTGTATACTAAGCCCGAATGGGGTTTAGTAAAAGCAACTGGGTCATTCGATGGGCCTTGATAGATCATTGGGCGCCAAATGGGTCAAAATATGAAATTTTACCCAAACCGCCAGCTAGGAGAATGCCAACTCGCTGTTAGGAAAATGAGCAAACCGCCGCGAAATATTTCGACCAAACCGCCAGAGAGACGTCGGTTTTTACCTGATGGAATTAAAATTAATTAAGAAAATTATGTGCAACCCGCTGTTCAGACAACCCGCTGTTAGACAACCCTCCATAAGGCAACCCGCTGCTTAGGCAACTCGCTGTTGCCAACCCGCCGTTGGTAACCCGCCGTTGGAAAAACCGCTGTTGCAACTACCGCTGTGGCGAACCCGCTGTTGGCAACCCGCTTATGCAACCTTCGCTGTTGCAACCCGCTGTGGCAACCCGCAGTTGGCAACACCGCTGTTGGCAATCTCGCTGTCAACCCCCTTTTGGCAAACCCTCTGTTTGGCAACCCCCGTTAAAGCAACTCGCTGTAGTCAACCTGCCGCCGCTGGTTGTTAACACCGCCGTTAAAATGCAACCGGCGGGGTTTTTGAGTAATTTTATTAATAAATAATAAAATAAGCAACTCGCCATTAAGAAAAACACGCAACACGCCGGTAATAAATAATGGCAACGTCCTTCCACTATAGGTTTGAGATATAAAAAACCACACATCAAAAACTATTCATATATACCTAATGAATGAATTTCCACCCATCCTCTAATAACGCACACCTACAACACTACAGTAAATCATTTATGTCGAAAACGACTCCTAGAATCATTTTTTCTACACCTTGACAATGTGTTATTGGATCGACTTCCTTTGATATACACATCTAAAAAAATGATAATAGAAATAAAGATCTATGATTAACCTTTGTGAAAAAACACATGAAAAAACGTCGATTTGAGAAATCTTTCTTGGCGGCGGGATGCGAGTGTGTGTGTGTGAGATTATTCTTTGACCAGTTTCGTAAGTTTTGACCAAATGGCAACTCGCCGCCATTTGATACTCCTAAGTTAACATAACATGGCAGATTGGTCCCTTTGTTTCCATCCTCGTTTTATATTCTTGTTTTAAGTATTTCTAAGGCATTTCTAAGATTAGGCAATTGGCCAACTTAGTCTCTATTGGTTAATAAGGCTAGGAAACAAAGAGCAAATGCTTTTTACACCCTAAACATTACAACAATAGATAACTTTGGACCTTTGAGTTAAAGTTAATTAACCCCCCCTTCAAATATTAACCCATTAGAATACAACCACCATGTTATAATTACACTTTCATAGCCTCCAATAGTCTTTTTAGAACCCCTTAGATTTTTCACAATCACTCTCCCCCTCAAACAACGACCCGTTTTATTTTGTAAGAGCTGTTGTCGATGTTTGAGATGAAAAGATCTGGCGAACAGCTCTACCATGACCATTGTTTTACTATACTGCTTTAAAGCATGGATATAAAGTAATCCATGCCCAGACATTAAACCGGGTTGCAATTTGAAGTAATTGCAAGCCTTTCAGTAAGTCCAAATGACTGAAAATATTTCCTAAGTATTTATTAGACTTATTTATTAAATAATTTTAAATAATAATATTTATATTAAAAAAAATTATAATTTTTTTAAAATGAACTATGTACAAAGGATACACGAAGGCATTTGGTTTACTTATCCTCTCCTTCTTGAAGACGTTTGAGAGTTTCAGGGGTCAAACTCTTCATGCCTAGGCGTGGAAGAGGAAATTCGAACCGTTCTCTTGGTAATGCTTTGGTGAGGATGTCTGCAAGTTGATAATTCCGTTCCTCGAATGTTAGAGTTCAACCACTCTATTTTCCACTTGCTCTTCGCTTTTCTTTTTTTTTTTCTATCGGGATGAAATGGTTGTCGTATGTTCAATGTGGTTTAGAGCGAGAGTGCTGGACGTTGTTACAGCAAAGAGCAATAGCCATTTGGTGTATCAACTAGTACAGAGGAAGTATATTGGAAGATCAAATCCGTATGTTCTTAGAGCGGGGATCGCGTCCAAAGGGTTTTTGCACAAGCATCAGCATGGCGATGTATTCTAGCCTGTGTGTAGTTTGATATTGCCGTGCTTACGTTGCTTTGTTTGATGACCAGCTAATCTCAATTCTATCTCTGCTAAGTAAAACTGAGCAATGTCCCGATCGTACTTCTTCTATGAATCTGGACATCTCCCGCATGATCCCGATCTGCATCAAGCTTCTTAGTGATCTGGCGTTGTCTTTCGGATACTCTCTCGCTCACACACTGTGTTAATGGTTCCTTTACAAGTACCGAAAGACACGTTTGATGCTTCAAAGTGCTTTTTGGTCAGGCTTAGCCTGATACGCGTAGCACTCATGCAAACAACGAATAATACAGGTCGGGTCTAACTGGCTGTAAGGTACATTAGGGATCCAACCAATTCCTCTAAATCCGAGTCTTGGTCAATGGCATACCCCGATAGAGATCCTGTCAGTTTCAATCGATTCCACCTTTTGGGTCTGTATCGGACATTGGGTCAGAGAGATCCTATTGACTCACCATATTTCTTTATGGTTTACGGGAGTCATGTATTTTTTCGCTTGGTTATTTAAAGATGCTCCTGGGACTATTGAGAAAACTTGTTTAGTTCTAAAGAAAATGACTATTTGTCCCATCATTGGACATTCTTGAAATTTTCTGAGCACCAGCTATGTTGAAAAAGTGTTCAGCAGCCATTATGATATGTTGAGGCAAAATGATGTCATCTACGTATTACTTGAACAGTAGAATATGTTTGCCTTGATTTTGCGTGTTGAATATCGTTAGATCACGGCACCCTTGAAGAAATATTGGCCAACAGGAAATTTGCGAAGTGTGTGCATACACGCCCTTGGTGCTTTGTCGCTTAGGCACCTAAAGAGCTTTCTTAGACGATAGACGTGAGTAGGGTTGTTTCCTGGTGTCAAATCCTTCAGGTTGACTGAAAAAGACTTCTTCTGAAGGGTCACCATTAAGAATAACAGTTTTGATCATCCATCTGGGTTAGATGATCATGTTTTGGTTGCCGCATTGGGAAATGAATATTCTGATGGCCTGCTAATCCGTGCAACTGGAGAAACTGATTCTTCAAAATCAATTCCTCTCTGACGATATACTTGTGCATAAACTAACGAGCTTTATTTTTCAGTACATACACATATTAATCAAGCTTCACTTTGTAGATCCATTTGAGAGCGATAACCATAACATAGATTGGGCTGACGGTACTAATTCCCATACTTCAAGTCGAACTGTCAAATTCGTGAATTTCACATCTTTGCATGGCTTGAAACGCAGCTAGTCTTTCTATCACTGGTCATTTTGCAGTTCTTCGGTTGTTCGACTTTGGACCGCAGTTTCATTATTGGGAATACAGCACCACAAAGCATTCGGATGTAACTGTTTTCTTGGTTGTGTTACAGGACGAGAGGGTAGCTCAAAGAAGAATAAAAGAATCGCTTTTAATCCAGAGGATGATCTTTGATCCGATGTGCTGAAGATATCTGTGGGGTGATTAAGTTTGGTAGGTTCTGCTGAGACTTAAAACATTCCTAGATGATGCTTTGGCGAACCTGGATGCTCCAGTTACAAGGTTGACTGTGAAGGATGAAAGAACATCGTGATTGTTGGGGGTGTCTTCTGGTGAGTGGGTTCTTTGCAATTTTATTTTGATGTTGGACTGGATGAATGGTATTATCGGATGGTTGACGATGTTGAAGCACTTGCTCGATAGGATGCCATCTGGAGCAATCCGTTTGTAGACAAAAGATGTACCTGGTGGAACAACGTGACTGGTAATATTCAGTAGCAGACGGTAGATATGTGACTCGAGATTGTTCAAAAGGTGTTCATCAAACATTTTTTCGGGGTTGAAAATAATAGTCGTCTAGCTCTTTATCGTTGGAGCGCACCCTCTGATTTGGAGTTGTCCAGGGGGTCAGCATGTTAGGCTCGGGTCACGTGAACTGATGCATACAGGAGCCATTGAATGATGTATCTATCGAATGTGACGTGAATTTGGTTGCCATTAATCGACGATTATCTCTTTGTTGTAGGATGTCTATAGCCTCCTTCCTGCTGTAGGGAAGCATACCCAACGAACATCCCGCAATGGTAAGCTTTGGCTTGAAATTTGCATATATTTTCGCTATCAATTTGATAAGATAACACAGAGCACCAAAAACTCGAAAGAATATAAGATCAGGCTTCTTATCATGCACAAAGATCATAAGGTGTTTTTTGTTATGTACGAGTATGAATTAGTGATCGGTTCTGGGTGTAGAACAAGGAGTGGACTGCAGCTTGGCCCATAGAAAGCATTGTGAGAGCTTTGCGAGAATAGCGATCATGGTACGTGCTGCTTTTTCACTAGTGTACGATTAGTCTTTCAACAACGCCATTTTGTGTGATGGAGTTCTAGGAATAGACTTTTGATGAATATGCCAACACCTTTCATGTATTCAGAACATAACTTGTTGACGAATTAAGTTCCGTGTATCTGTGCGGATGAATCTGAAATGTTTTCGTGATTGGAGCACACGTATTTTGCTTAAGAAAGTTTGTGACAAATCTTGGAGGTTTTAGTCCTTTGTACTCAAGAACTTTACCCATGTGAAATCTTGAATAGTCATACCACGATGAACTAAGATGTATTTCGTCCCTATTTATACTGGACTCTCATTGGACCACATAGATCGCCATTGTGAAGGGTATGAAGAACTCCTTCCATTTTGTATTTTCAGATTTTGGCATGTGGGATGATCTTCTTGCTTTTTCCAAGTGGACGGGGCGGGGGCTGAGACAAAGATGGATCCTTTTCAAAATTCAGTCTAGGTAGACCTATTAACCAGATCTTTTCGAGCAAGATCATTTTATCGTCTCCCGAAGTGTAAATGGTTCTAAACGAACGATGCCATCAACCATGATTTGGAATTGGAGCTTTGGACAACAAAGCATATGGATGAGAGACTTCATCATTTTCATCAATCGCATATTCATGTCACAAATTGGTGCCATCGACTACCTTTTAAGGATATCTGTACCCCTTATTATTGCACGAAACAAAGCTAGACAGTATCTTTCTAGGAAAGCCACTTCAAGATCTCATAATCACAAAAAAATTGCCCTATAGCGAGAATAGATTTGTGTCCAAGTCCCCTCTACTGTAGTTACTCTTGGAATGTCACACTGTCACCATTAACATAATCTCCATAAACCCATGTTTGCGCCTAGTGATCATTCCCGATTCGATGACCCGATGAACTTTTCTACAAAATTGATGAGCTTTGACGATTCCCCGTCAATTATGTTATTGAGAACCTGGGGTCCAGATATCCAAAGCATGACCTGTACGACCTGCATTTGAAAACAGTAGAGTTTGGAGAGTTTGGAATTTCGGTTCCCCAATTTTTGTTGGGGTCCTTTTGGTTAGTGATTGCAGTTTTACGTACCTATAATATATATAATAATAATACTACTTAGGTAAATTCCAACTATTCACCTTTAACCAAGGTAAAAGTATAAGAGCTTACAAAGAGATAAATATAATATATATAAATATACGTATGTTTACCGGGCAAGTTTTGAGTCGCACCGGGTCGGTTTATCCCCCAATGTACTAGTGCAATTGAAACCAGTTATTGGACTCGGACTCTGATTTTGACATGAGCAAAAGTATTTGATTTGGTTTTCTAGAAATTAAAGCCCTAATTTTTTTTTTTGTACTTTGTATTTAACTTTGAATTAGAACGTAATTAAAAAAACTATAAGCTTAATTAACGACTTAACTAATGGACTAAAGGTGCAAAAATCTAAGGGATCATCGGGGATAATTAACAGATAACGGGATGGGGACTATATCTGAAAAGCTATTAAAATTGGAAAAGTATCGACTTCTATCCCTAAGAATCATACCCCGATAATGCAAGACTTGGTCCAGAATTAAGGCGATTTGAAAAAGTGACTTAATTGCAAAACTCAAAGATGCAAAGGTTGTAATTGGAAAGCTAGGGAAACAAAAATTTAAAAAAGCTACTAGGACTAAAAATCTCAAATAAGCTCAATAAGAGCTTATTTCTAAACTGATTACAGAAAGTTGAGGTTTGAGCTCTGATTTTCGACTTAAACAGCATCTCAAATACTCAAAATTAAGCAGTTAATATCTAAAAGGGAAAATGTATCGTAGAAAGTTTTGTTGATGTGCTTGTAATCTATAATATGCATAATGAAATGTGAAGCGTATGAATGAGAATTTATTGAAATCATACGTGAATTTAAGAAGCATGAAACAAAGGTCAATCTCAGGGAATGAGCAAGGATGAAACACTATAACTATACAAATAGCTAGAGATAACTTTGAATTATAGCTAGAAATGTAAGACGTTTGAGTGAACTTTTAGGATTATCCAAAACATACTTATTAACTAACAAATTAAGCTATAAAACCTAGATGATAATGCATAATTTAAATAATTTAGGACTTTGCTTAATTCATAACTGGTTTCTTTGGAATTTTCTGGCTTTATGACTTTGACAGCAAAATGTTAAACAAGTAAATAAGCTAGAAATTGCAGATTAAGACTTAAACCGTATTAAGTTATATTAAAATTTTAAAATGCTAAAAGATAGGCTATTAAATCCCGACAATTCTCGACTAAATAGTTACACCAAAGGTAGCAGTGCTAACTTGATAGTTAGTGCTGGTTAGTGTAAATTTCAGCAGTCTAACTTGATGTACTGCTGATGCAATTTTGACCCTTAAGACAAATTAAGCTATGAAATAAGCTAGAAATGAAAACTAAAGTCCAAATTCATTAATACATGCTGATGACTATAAACTTTAATACTATAATTGAAAAGCTAAATTTATACTAACTAGTACTAACGCTTGTGAAGGCAGTGTACTAATCTTTTTAGTTTAGTAACTTGGTAGTGTATAAGAAGTCAGCGTACTAACTTAGTGTTAGTACTTGCTAGTGTAATTTTGAGTATCGCACTAAACCAAACAACCTTTATCATTATAACAGATTTGAGAAACGCTTTTTAAGAGAAATGCTAATGTAACAAAACTTTATAATTCTTCCAGTAAAACTAGCTTAAGACAAAACTTAATAATCATGTTTAATATTAACGTGAAATAGAGAGCTCTTACTATAAGATCTAAAAGATTAAACTGAATATTTTTGGATTTTATGAGTTTGTTGTAATGACAGAAATGAACAAAACTAAATGGGATCTAATTAACTGATTTAAAGCACTAGTAAACAGTATTGAAGGTACTAAACAAAAAATAGAATATATAGACACTAGTAGTAGAGATATTTAATAACACACTACTATAAAGCAAATCGCAGCAATCTAAGAGAAACAAATAAGATAAAATATATAAGTCTATATTATGGCAAAAACTAAGAGCTAAATCCCCCCTCCCCCCTTCCCCCCATAACCCCCCCCCCCCCCCCCACCCCCGCTACCCCCTCACAACTACCCCCTCTAATTAGAGAAGAATGAAAAGAGAAAACTTACTTATCCTTAGCAAACAAAAGGGACCAATTAAGGCCTCGGCTACAAGCTTCCTTAGCTTATTAATAAGCTAAAGTATAAGTCCTTTGGGGATCTCTTCCAAGTAGATCCCCTTTATCAAAAGTCTAAAGTCTTAATGTAGATTCCATAATAAGGTGATTTAACTGATTTAAGGTTTAGGTAGATTTCTAGATTCTGTAAATTCAAAGAACACTGCTATCTATTTCAGAGTATACGAATGAAAGAGCTTAATATTTGGCTTTATTGAGACATGGAGCTTAATAAGAGAGCTTTATTGTAACTTTTAATTTGAGGATCATTAGAAAAACGAGATTAGATTCAATTAAACACTGAATTTCATATAATGTGAGAAAGCTGATTACCATTACTTGAAAAAGGAAGTTACATTTAGAAAAATCTTACATAAAAATAAACTCGTAAGAAAAAGAAACATACTAGATTAGAAATAATGAATACACCCTTGTGTGTGTGAGATAATGTGAGGCTATTTGTATAGTGAGCCAAGCTTGAAGCTTCTAGGGACCTCTGCCTGTGCTCTCCTTAACTTTATTCACTGGCCAGTCTTTCTTCAATGATTGTTATCATTCTTTTGTAGTCGATTGATCAGATGTGTGTTTCTAGGATCGCCAGCGTGTCATTCCCTTGATGGACGTTTGTGGTTAGTTTGTGAGTAATTTAGCCACAAAACACCCTCATAATACTTGTGCTTCTTTAAAGTGTTGACATGCTCCTTCTTTAATGAATCCTTTTGATATAAATGGATTCCGATTTTACCCTGGTTTGTGATGGTAAACCTCTTGAATTGAACCTTAAATCACCCATGCTGAATTTTGAGGAATTTGCCACCTATGTTTTACCATGGGGGTGAAATGAAGAAGACGGATGAATAGTAAAAGGGGTTCCCGCCTCCATCGTATTATCGGCAGATTAAGAAACAGTTAATTTTTTGTAGTTGAATTTGTTTTAAATCCAATAGTGGGTGTTGGGAAGTTAAAAACATTTTGGCCCCTCTCTTTCATTTCCTCTTTTTAAGTTATAAAGAACTTCGAAAATAGCAAGATTGGTCCCTGGAGATGTTATAAAAGGAAATTTGGTGCAAAGGCTTTGTGGCTGTGAGCTATCGGCTTTTGTAGTGTTCTACTGTGTTCGTGTGTCCGGGCTAGCTGTGTCTTGTTATATTTTTTACTTTATCTTGTACTGTGCCCACGCACAATATTCACATCATACAAGTGATATTTTTGGCCTTTTTTGGCTTCTGTTTGTTGGTTTTAATTGGTGAGTACTTTTGATTAGGTACAACGGTATATGTTGTATTTTACACTTATCAGTTCTTATAAGAGTAGACATTTCAGACCAAGAAGCATTATTTTAAACTTGAGAGCACATCGCTTCGCACCTAAGGCAATATTTCTTATCCTTTGGGTCTTTACCATTGAGAACCACAATCGCATGGTTTACATAAGGTGAGTTTCTTCCTGTGGGTCTCCATTGTGACCTATATCTGCAAATAGTTTCCAGTTTGACTTTCAAACCCGCTTTGGTCGTTTGTAAAATGTTATCAGACAGGTTTGCTCTTTTTGTTGTCCGATCTGGTTGGTCTTGTTTAAACTGTTTATCAGACAGTTTTCTTTGGTTTCTCAGATCTGCTTCTCTTTATTTCAAGACCTAATTCTAACTGGTGGGGTAGCTATTCCAGACTTCAGTTATTAACAACAACATTCCAATGACTTGCAGAGTTTACACGGTTTGTTATTGTTTTGCACACAGTTTCATAAGTCGAATTAGAATTAAACACGCTTAGAGCTAATGTAGACGAATCAAACCGGATTCACTTTTGTTCTCCAACACTGACTTATTTGTCCTAAGGCGTACTTCTACTTCCTTCTTATTTCCTTCTAGCCAGGCAGGATCGCTATTTTTCTTGTATTGCTTCTATGGCTTTGATCTGCTTGCTTCAGTGGAATCGTTTACTCTGTGAGGGTAGACAGGGGATATTAGTCTGTTGAAACTCTCTGGTGCACTTTGTGTTTTTTGTGTGTTGCTAGAGAAGTCCTGGTTTATCACTAAACGTAAAACTTGCGTTTTTTACCTAGTCACAGGGGTAGAGGGAGCTTGTTATCTCTTTCATTGAAAACTTTTTGGGGCAAGCATATGCCAATCCAACACATCTAACAATTCCTAAGATAACTTGTGTATTGGCAAGATAGTTAGTGATTTATCCAGTGGTTTAACTACGTCTAGTTCATCTACAATTCCCTAATCGCCCATTTTCTACACTCTCTTAAAGTATGTGTTGATTATTTAGTTTTAAATGAGCAATCATCCTAAAATTTGTTCTTAAGGGGTCACTGTGGGTATGGTGGTGTAACGTCAATGCCGACATGTCCCAGGGAGATGCATGAAACTTTTGTTTGGACATAGTCATAGTTAATATAAGGCTCTTTCGCTTGCTATTGAACTTTTAGACTTCAATCTCATTCAACATGGTAGATGTCTTTTTCACTTGTTTGTGAGCACCGCGTGATCTTAAATTGGAGTCATACATTTCCTTTATGTTGTTTAACCTTTTTCTAGTTTCTACTCTATCGCAATCATTGGGTTCAATATGAGCGAGTGATCATCTATAGCATTATAAGGCTCATGACTTTCTGCATTCACATTAGCGACTAGATATTTTCAAGTGTCTAATACGTTATCTTTTTCTTGAATCTGATGTTCGAGGATTCTTGATCTTAAAGATTGAGTTAAAAATCCGGAGCTTCCTGTTTGATGCTTGTGAATGTTTATTATCAAAACTTTCTTGGAAGATGTTGATCTTTAATAGCAAAATTTTGTATTCCCTTTCATGATTTTTGAAAATAGTGAGTTTTCGTAATTTGGTCCATCTTCTGAGATGATCTGGTGGGTAATTGACTTGAATAGGTTCTGCTGAATTAACATTCCCAGATGATGATTGTGCTGAACCTGGATCTCCAGTAACAAGGTTATGTGAAGGATGAAGAACATCGTGAAGTGCTCAGTTTCTTGGAGATAGATTGGTCAGCTGGTCATCAAAGAAACAACGAAGCACGGCAATATCAACTACAGAGAGAAACACAAGAGAGAGATTCTAGAGAGAGAGAGTGTATGTGTTTCTATGAAATGAAATAATGACTAGCTTTTCAATTTCAGCACATTGCTTGTCTATAGTATTCTTGTCCACCTCGTTATTCATTTGATCAAAAAAATTTCCATTACTTTAACTTCTTTAAAGAGGGCTGTTTGAACTCCAACAAAGTGTTCTTTAAGAGTTTTGAAAAATGGAATAACTTCAGTGAGGTAACATCTTTTCGTTTGCTTTTAGTTGGAAGAATTCTGGGGACAAGCTTGACAGGAGTATTGGGTGGATACACTGTCAATGCTGAAATTGGTTTTGGAGCTAAGGTCTCAGCCTTTTTCCTGTTGTTGTCATCTATGGACCAAAATATCTGTTCTGGGGTCAGATTTCTTTGGGGAGCAAAGGTTGCAAGAAAGTTCTCTTTCGAGTAATCGGGGGGGGGGGGGCAATCCTAACTTTATTTTCCACACATAGGGGGCTTTGCATTTTCAACAACATTCTATTCTTAGTTATCACAGCTAACTCACGCGTATCCTCTGAGTCATGTATGACAGGGGGTGTATGATTGGTAGTGACCAGTACATGACCATTATACAGAGCAGGCTGAGCTTGCTTTGCACGAGCGAGACATACAGGATTTTTGTAGCCTATTGCTACCTTGTGCTTTTCATCATAAAATGATTTTGGTTTACACAACATGTGAACTGTTTGAACAGACTGATCCTGTTTGTATAATCTATCTTCAATCTTATCTTTTAGCTTCTTTAAGTCCAAAAACTCTTCAAGGAATTTGTCTTCTTTTTGTTTAAAATCCTTTTTCAAAAGTGTTACTTCTTTTGTCTTTGACTTATAATGGTCAACTGTAGAACTAAGGAGTATTTGTGCTGAATGAAGTTCAGATTTTAAAGAAGTTTCCTTTCTGTTTCGGTCCGAGATGAATTAATTAATCTCATTTGTTCATTCAATTTTTTTTTGTCTCATAACAGAATAAATTCCAAACGTTGCCCGTTTTTTCATATTCCCGTGACCATGTTCTAAGTTCCTTATATCTTGCAAGTTCAGAGGTCACCGAGT
Organism: Tanacetum coccineum; assembly: GCA_026074375.1. Classification (NCBI taxonomy): domain Eukaryota; kingdom Viridiplantae; phylum Streptophyta; class Magnoliopsida; order Asterales; family Asteraceae; genus Tanacetum; species Tanacetum coccineum. The sequence continues at coordinate 15,657 of BQNB010047753.1, read as the reverse complement.
CATTCATTACCATGTCTGGCTTATTCGTTAATCTACTTTGTACACTCCTGTTCATACAGCATTTCTTCAAGAATAACCTTAGTGCATCATTTCTACAGAAGATGCATTACATTGTACAAACATTTTCTTGTCGTATGTCTTCCACATACTAATCATACGGAATAAAATACTATCACTCGTATAGTCATCAGCATCACAGAGATCAACAACGTACCTGTGTTTTCCTCGTTTTGCATCTCTGTACTTTCATGAATACTCATACCATATGATCTACAAAAGCATCAATGATCTTGTACCTCAAATGGATTATTCGAAGTCATAATGATGCCCCCCTTCATCGTAGATTGATCTTCAATGTGAGCTTGCCATGAACATGTCTGTAAGTGCACCCTCATCAACATCAGAGTCGAAATTCATCACATTCATCAATTCAAAAATATGGTCCACATTGAGTGCCAAATCATGCTCTTGTGAATCATCCACATCATCATCAACGTTGGTAACCTGTTCCCCTGCAAGAAACAACGACTGTTCTTCATCCAGTACTGTTTTGTTTTCCCACTCTCCTGGCTTTGCAAATAGTAGCATCTTTTCTCCTTGAAGTATTCTGAATCCTTAAGTCGCTTTGCCCTTGGACTTCTCTGCATTGTGCCCTGATCCGATACAGATTTAGCAATTGATGGGTTACGCTGACCAGGATTAATCATATGCCTCCTCTGTTCTGTCCTCACTACATTCCCAGCTACAACCATTTCCTCTTGCATTGTTTCTCTGAAATGGTCTTCCTTGATTAGTCGCATTGTATCTTCCACGGACATCTTGAACCACAACTTTCCCGTCTTGAACCATAGCTTTGTTCCTTGCATTAGACGAAGCTCTAAGTTGATTGTTAGTTTGAGGAAGATGTGATTTGTACGATTGAGTGAGGAGGGCAAGTGTGTTAGATAAACTTTCAATCAAGTTTTCTGTTGAGGAACTACCCGAAAAAAAAAAGTTGAAGGCTCCAGTTGAAAGTTGTCAGCATGAGATGGTTCTTTTGTGGGTTGATGAGATTTGGATGATTGTGTTGGATACTGCTGAACTGAGGCGTCCGACACTAGTGCCAAAGGATCATTATTTGGTTGACCGAACCTTTCCATCATAATTCTGTTCTCATTACATGCAACTCTTAGTTGCTTTATAGGCATACAAACGAGTCAACAGTTTACTCATTCAAACCTCTGTTAAGTTTGACTTTAGTTATGAAACTACTACTCCACCAGGCAAACATGTTGTTTACAAACTTTTAGTTAATGCCTGCATCCTGGACATGTACATCTTGATTTTCTCATGTCATTTAATGAGCTTCGTAACCTAGAACGTCGTATCTTGAATTGTTTTTCTCCTTTGTTTTGAACGGAAGTGTCAAAATTCAACGTAATAACTGAGATTCTTTGTCAACACCTTATGTTAACTCAGAACCTCCAGAATCATCTTCAACGTTTTCCCCAAATGTCTTTGGCTCATATAGGTGATTGATGATGAGTAGATATCCTTTTGGCTATACCCTAAGTAGGATATTGGTTTACGATGTCAGCTTTAAACCTTTTTCTTTTCTTCACGAAAGGATCTTAAGGACTCTAGCACGTACTGGACCTTGTGAAACTGCTCCCTCGTTCCTCTAGTAACAACATCTGAGACCGTTCCCATCAGAAATGGTCCCTCTTTAATGGACTTAAAATATTCTCTCCATTAAAACCTTTCCTAGACAGTACAGATGTATACGTTGTTGCCAAGATTCAAAGTCTGTTCTATCAAGCAATTGGTGGCGTGAATCAGAACCTGCCACTGGATTCTTTCTTGCATACTAGACATCTTGTATTATTATGATATGATATGGTTATGATCGATCAATGATTATGATTGTACGTGTAAAAGTGGTGAGTATAAACAGTTATTCGTTATTTTGTTAAGTGATATTAAAATCCCAGTTTAAATATTTCAAATTTCCAAACAGAAGCTCAACCGCCCCAAAGGCTAACAAACCTCGCTGCAAAGAAATAAGCAACCCCGCCGTGGAATTTTAAGGCAACATCGCCGAGACACAACTCCTGCCAAGGCAACCACCGCCGCAGGAAATTAAGGCAACTCGCTGTGAAATCCGTAGGGCAACTCGCCGAACACATACCGCTTCCAAGCACCCCGCTACGAGAGAATATTTTAATCAAACCGCGTTGAGTTTTCAAACCGCCAGAGTTTCCCTTAAATATTTGCTAAAGAAAAATATTCAAACCCCTGATAACCTGTTCAAACCGCGAGGTAAGCAAACCGCTGCTTAGTAACAACTCGCACACTTTGATGCAACTCGCACACTGTTTCAAACCGCTGGTAAGCAAACCGCTGCTTGGAGTAACAACTCGCCCGCTTGAGCACAACTCGCCACCATTAAGCAACCCTGCCCGTGTGTTAGAGGGTTGGTAACCACTTATAAAATAATATTTTTAGCAAACCGCCTCAAAAGAAATTCTGGCAACTCTCCACGAAGAACAACGACGTTTTTCATACAAAATCACCTATAAATCACCCTTTTGAATGATTTTGCTTAATTCTTTGCACAATCACATACCAACAAAGAAATAGCAACTAGAAACACCCAAACTTATCAATCACACAACAACAAAATTCGGCAGATCCACTTAAAAAAACGAGCTAGAACACTTCAAAGTACACTTTTGATATTCTAAATCAGAGCAAGAAATCGTACATACACACGATCTAATCATCCCATTAGCTCTGATACCCATTGTGGTATATTCCTCCTAATAATCATAACACGGAGTCGACTTCTTGGATTGGCTAGTTTCTAAGAGAGAAACACTAGAAGAATATATTCAATGAGAGAGAATATATTCTATAGAGAAAATGTTTTCTTTGTAAATGAATTTATGAACTAGCATACCTTCATCCACCGATCTATGGAAGAGGCTATATATATAACTTACAATATACTGTTAATAGTACCTACGACTTAAAACTCGAAAAAAACGTACTATTAACAAAGTAAACAACGACTATAATAAACAGTAAAATAAACACTTGGTGACCCAGTCTATTTCAATAATCTAACCTATAGAAATTAATCCAAGACTAAGAGATAAGAGTAAGAACAATCAAACCACAACGCGAGGGATTATAGTGGTTCGGACAACCGAAGCCCCTCTTCGCCCTACCTCACCACTCCCCGAGCACCTAACTCGAAGTTTTCTTTTCTTTCACTATGACAACAAGCTCCCTTATGCGAGAAACCGAAACACAACGTATGCTTACACCGATTTACAACATAAAGCTAAATTCGAGTTCTAATCTTAGCAAGAACCCAATCTAACACACACACAACTTCATCACGACTGGTCACACTTACAACTTCTTCACAACTTCAGACTTCTTACAACACTATTTATATTAGAATATCTAGCACTACTAACTTTTAAGATCACCACGACTAACTATACTTACAAAGATCGCCAGACTAGCTACTACACAACAAAAACAAGATTTACAAAAGATTTACAATTATGGATATGAAGCAATAAGATTGCCACAACCTACAAAGTGTAATACTTCTCACTATTGATAAAATATTCTTCTCTTTGCACTTGAGGAATTGACTTTTACGGATCACTTGGAAACAAAGCTTTATGATTAAATTGATAAAAGGAATTTAGAGAAGATATGTGGTTGGGCTGTTTTGACAGAAAGAATGATGGCAAAAGCGAGAAAACAGTAAGGGAAAAGTCTATATTTATAGACAAAACTGGGAGCGTCTACCTGGGCGGTCCTTTTAAATAGGTGGCGATCCCCTTAAATTAAAAGGGGTTGCCCTTATTTTAAGGAGCCCGCCCTGAATAGGGCCTCACCAGTTTGTCTTTTGTGTAAAGGGAATTTTTTGGAACTTTTCTAGCCGTTTTAGGTCCGAAAATTTGAATTTTAAAATATTTATTTTGAATAAAACATTTCTTTTAATTGTAGAAAGTGTTTTGTAATGTTTATAAAAATGTTTACAAAAACATTTTCTAAAAAAAGTTTTGAGGTTAATAAAAAAGTCTTAGAACATAAAATGCATTAAGCATTTATTATTCATTTAACCTTTAAGTGATAAATTATCGAAATGAAAATTTTACTACTAATTACTTTCTAATGTTTAATTTTACACTGAAAGTTTTATAAATTGTTAATACAAAACGTAAAGATGTGAAAAATATTAATAATGTGTTTTTAGGCATTATAATAAATCAACAAATCTCCTCTTTTTAAAGATTACAAATTTAAACTCATTAAATGTAAAATTATTTTAAACAAGTATTTATGTTGATTTCCTGTCATTTCTCCCTCTTTTTTAGAATTAAAAAGACACGTCAGGAAAAAAAAAATTGCTAGTTAGATCGACAAATACTTGCTCCTCTAACACTTCTCACACGCTTTGATGTGTGCTCCCCCTCCGTTTCATAGGCACCAAGGAATCAGCTAAGTTTTCTTGGCAACAAAAACAGTTAGAACTATACATAATATTTCTAACATGTGCAAGAAGAGGAAAAATATGACAAGTGGACAAACATCAAAGCAAAATATGCTTCATTTCATTAGGACAATGTGTGTGAACAACTCACAAGCATACATAAATATAAAAATAAATAATGCCTTTAGAAAGCATAATATACATCATAAAAGAAAATCCAAAAATACCATAGTAGGATTTTTACTTGCTTGCGACACTACAAGGGTTTTGACATTATTTGTAGCGCTATATGAGATAGTGGTTGTCGAATTGAGAGTTTGGAGCTGAGCGTGTTGTGGAGGGTAGTCTCTTTGAACTCTAAGAGGTGGATGTAGTCGGGTGAGGAGAAATTCAATCAAATTGATATCCTCACTTAAAGCAAGGAATTGTTTTTGGGTGAAGATGCAACAAGGGCAATACCCAACACGAGTTTCAACTTGGTTCATGTTGAGAGTGTGTAGTATAGTTTGGAAGAGTAAAGGTGAATGAGGAATGTTGGTTTGTTGTTGAGAGAGATGGCATGGCTAAGAGGTTTGATAGGTCATTGTAGTTGATAATGTCATCAACTAGTGCTTTCTCCTACTGGAGAAGTGAGGAGGAATTCAATCCAATTGATATTCTCACTTAAAGCAAGGAATTATTTTTGGGTGACGATGAAACAAGGGCAATACCCAACATAGGTTTCAACTTGGTTAATTTTGAGGGTGTGTGGTATGTTTGGAGAGTAAAGTGATAAGGGAATGTTGTTTTGTTGTTGTAAGAGATGCATGGCTAAGAGATTTGATAGGTCTTGTAGTTGATTAATGTCATCAACTAGGCTTTCTCTACTTGGAGATACAGGTGGTGTGTGTTGAGTTTGGTTGTCACTTTGAGGTGGAGCTTGAGTGTGAGTAACATGTGAATTGATGGGTGAGATGGGAAATTGAGGATGTGAGACAACTTATGGTGATGTGGGAGTGTCATTAATGTAAGGATTTAGTGATGCATGATTGGGGTGATTGTTTTCTTGAGATGGTTCATGATGAGGAGTGAGTGGTTTTGGCATTGGTGAATGTGAACTTACATTGAGCTCATTGGATTTGTTACAAGGGTTTAGTTTCTTCCTCCAAATGGATTTCACCCTCATTTTGGCTACCCTTGATGGTTTGGATGTGGGTTTGTTGGGAGATGTCATTGGTGAGGACGATTGTGATGATGATGTTTGAAGATGTATTTATAGTGGAGAAAAGGTTTAAATTAGGAAGAATGAACATTTAAAGGATCAAATCCAAGAAATGTTTGTGAATTTAGGGAAACAGTAGCTAAGTCTAGGGGGTATTTGGTCAAAAAGGGATGAAAAAACTATTTTACCCGTGATCTACTAGGTTGGTCCCCTTAATTAGGGGTCGGTCCCCTTAAAATTATGGGGCCGCCCTTTATGAATTAAGGGGGCCGCCTACTGCCATTTCCTAAATTTTCCAAAAATTGATTTTTCTCAAAATTTTGTGTGAGGGTTTCTGTTTTGGTGGTTAATTTGCAGCAAGTCCATCCTTTTATGGCAATTAAGATTTTTTAGCACACAGCAAGCAAGCATTCAACATTCTACATATATGACACGTTGTAGGACAAAACTATTTCACATAATTTTGGCATATAATCATATATGAATTGAAGATCAAAAGAGTGAAGAGCATATAAAATAGTGACTAAATATAATGCACACAGAATTTGTTCTTGTCAAGGGGGTTAAGTTTAAAACGAACCAAACTTTTGTGCAAATACTAGTGTGTGCCTAAGTACGACAAATGTGGAGTAGCGATTATTTCGACACTAATACATATAAAACCTAAGAAATAATCCAAGTACTCCTTAATTTAATTTTGCTCAATCAAGATTTGTTAAAATATATATATATTAGATTATATACTTTTGACAACAAGTAAGAGAACATTATGCATATGTGAAAAATATTTTTAGCATATCTCAACAATATATGAAAATTGATTTTTATGTGCTCCTAGTTGTGAGCAGGACTTTTTAGAAAATAATAGATTGGGACTATTGTGTATATGTATAATGAGATATGCATTTAGATAGAAGAGTGTGTAAAAGTTTGCTTATGGACTTTTCCCAATTTGTATTTTTGTGTAAAATAGAAACCTAAACACAAAAAAAAAATTAGTCAGTTCGGTGGCTGGTCCCCTTAAAATTAAAGGGGCGCCCTTTATGAATTAAGAGGGCCGCCACCTGTTGAGAAAAATTTTCTTAGATTTTTGACAAACAATTTATTGATGATTATCATTTCTTTATTATGCCAAAAACTTATTCAATTTGTTCCATCATTCCTAGACCTAGACGTAAGTAGTTAAATAGCTTACGTTTAAGTGGTTTAGTTAGAATATCGGCTATGGTATCTTCCAATGAGACATTTTCTATAGAGATATTCCCTTTTTGAACATTATCACGAAGGAAGTGATGACGAATTTCAATGTGTTTTGTTCATGAGTGTTGAACGGGATTCTTACTTAAGTCTATAGCCCCTTTGTAATCACACATTATTGGAATGTCATCTAACCTAACACCATAGTCTATGAGAGTTTGTTTCATCCATAGAGCTTGTTGACATGCCTTTCCGACGCTTACATATTCTGCTTCGGTTGTGGAAATGGCAAGAGTGGTTTACTTCTTCGAAAACCAAGATGTTAGGCAACATCCCATAAACGTGCAAACACCACTAGTTCTCTTGCGATCTACGTAATCTCCCGCATGATTCGAATCCACATACACTAATGTTTCTATGCCGGATCCCTTAGGATACCATAATCCTAAATGCGTAGCGCCTTTAATGTATCGGAAGAAACGTTTAACCGCTTCTGGGTGAGAGGTTTTGGGATCCTTTTGAAAGTGTGCACAAAGGCAAACACTAAATATGATATTGGGTCTACTTACCATTAAGTATAATAAACTACCTATCATGCCTCTATATTTGGTATTATCTATGAACTCGCCTTCTTCGTCTCTCATGAGTTTGGTTTCCGTAGACATAGGGGTTTTTATTGGCTTAGAGTCTTCTAGTCCAAATTTCTTAAGCATTTCCTTAATATATTTTGATTGATTAAAAAATATTCCATCATCTAATTGTTTTATTTGTAATCCTAAGAAAAAATTTAGTTCCCCCATCATACTCATTTCAAACTCATCATGCATGATCTTGGCAAAGTCATCACACATTTCTTGACAAGTTGATCCGAATATAATGTCATCAACATATATTTGGACAATAATGAGGTTGGAGTCTTTCTTTTTAGTGAAGAGTGTGTTATCTACCATTCCCATGGAGTAATTATGTTTAATAAGAAAGGCTTTTAATCGATTGTACCAATCTTTTGGGCTTGTTTTAGACTATAAAGAGCTTTTTTAAGTCTATAGACATAATTAGGTTTTGCGAAGTCAATGAATCCCGGAGGTTGTGCCACGTAAACCTCCTCATTGATAAAACCGTTAAGGAATGCACTCTTCACATCCATTTGGTATAACTTAAAGTCTAGTGCGCAAGCATAAGCTAAAAGTATTCTTATGGACTCTAGTCTAGCTATGGGTGCATATGTTTCATCATAATCAATTCCTTCTTGTTGATTATAACCTTGGGCGGCTAACGTAGCTTTGTTTCTAGTTACGACACCATTTTCATCGAGTTTATTTCTATATACCCATTTTGATCCTATAATGGTCATATCCATGGGATTTGGGACTAGTTCCCAAACATCATTTTTTTTAAATTGGTTTAGTTCCTCTTGCATGGCCATTACCCAATTTTCATCTTTTAATGCCCCATTTATATTTTTAGGTTCTATTGTTGAAATGAAGCAAAAGAAATTGCTTTTGTTTTGAGCTTGCGACACCGTTTTCAAGGGGATGAGTTTTAGATTCTTTAATATTTACAATTTGATTATTTTCTAATGAGATGTCTTCAAGATCATTGCCTATGGGTTTTGTTATACTAACCTCAATAGCTTCTTCTTCGACTAACTCTTCATCTTCCAATGGTGATGTTTTAGGCGGGGGAGGAGTTTCATCGAAAGTTACATTCAATGACTCTTCAACTTTCATTGTTTGTTTGTTAAGTATTATGTAGGCTTTACTATTTTACGAATATCCTAGGAAAACACCTTCGTACGACTTTGGGTCAAACTTGGTGATATAATCTTTTGTATTAATAATAAAGCATTTACTTCTGAATACTCTAAAATAGTTAAGGTTTGGTTTCCTACCTCTTAACAACTCGTATGGAGTTTTTCCTAAAATACGTCTAATGGAAACTCTATTAATTATATAGGTTGACATATCGACCGCATTACACCAAAATTTTTGAGGAAAGGATTGTTCATTTAACATGGTTCTACTCATTTCTTGTAGAGTGTGATTTTTTCTTTCTACTACCCTATTAGATTGTGGAGTACGAGGAGAGGAAAAATTACGATATATCCCATTTAAATCACAATAGTTTCCGAATTATACTTCATTATCAAATTCCCAACCATGATCCGTTCTAATTGATACAATGCAACATCCTAATTTGTTTTGGATCATTTTGCTAAATATTTTGAATTTTTGAAGGCTTTGGTTTTATTTGTTAAAAATCTAGTCCATGTTAATCGAGAATAGTCATCTATGATTACTAAGGTATAACGATTCCCTCCATAGCTTTGTATGGCGGAAGGGCCAAACAAATCCATGTGAAGTAGTTCTATGCATCTAGTTGTTGAAACTATATTTTTAGCCATGTGACTTGCATGAGCTTGCTTTCTAATTTTGCAAGCATCACTAAAATGTCGGTCGTATTTAAGTTTGGTTAGATTTATAACTAATTCTTTAGATGCTAATGATTGAATTAGTTGTATATTAGCGTGACCTAATCTCCTATGCCATAATGTAGAGTTTTCGCCTAATGTTGCAAGTCATATTTTGTCTTCTGGTTTATTTCCTACTTTCATTACATATATTCCTCATTTCCTAATTCCCTTACCTATAACCTTTTTGTCTTTGATTATTTCGCTATTGTGTTCGATAAATATTACTTTGCATTTATTATCACATATTTGACCTACACTAAGCAAGTTATATGTTAAGTTATCTACGTGCTCAACATTTTCAATTATTCGGGAGTCTTGAGAAATCGTACCTTTGCCTATGATTTTACCTCGCAAGTTGCTCCCAAAAATTACGTTTCCTACGTTGTATGCTTTGTATGAAGAAAATAACTTTCGATTACTGGTCATGTGTTTTGAGCATCTACTATCTTTAATCCACTCATCGGGTTCCAAGTTTATTCCTAAGCATATTTCATCGGGCGCTTAAGCTACAAGACAAGTTTCGTCTTTAGTCTTTTCCACTTCCTCTTCTCCATTATCGCTCCATGCTCCTCTAATAAATGCTCTTTGATCGTTGTTCTTTGGCGGCTTTAAACATTCTCTAATGAGGTGATTTGGATCACCGCATCTAAAACATTTTCTTTCACTTTTGCCATAACCATCACTTATACTTCATTTGGAATGTTTTTCTATCGCCTCGTGGTTGTCTTATAAATCTTCCTCGTCTCTTAAAGAATTTCTTGAATTCCTTTACGGTCATAGCATACTCTTCGTCTTCACTATCGGAGCTTGAGCTATCTTCATCACTTACTTCCTTTTTCACTTTTAATGCAAGAGATCTACTTTGTTCTTTCTTGCCTTTGATCTACTTTGTTCTTTCTTGCCTTTGATCATTTCCAAATCTTTCTTTATTACTTCTTCATAGACATTCAAGTTTCTAATTAGTTCGTCAAGAGGTAAGGTTGTTAGATTCTTTGATTCTTTAATCGATGTGACTTTCGCGCGCCATTTTGGATGTAATGCCCTAAGAAATTTCCTAACACAGTTCTTGCTAGAAAAACCTTCATCAAGTGCTTTTAGACTAGTAATAATAGTGTTAAATTTAGCAAAAGCATTATCTATTGACTCCTCTTCCAGAATCATAAATTGTTCATATTATTGAAAAAGATCTATTTTGTTAGCTTTGACTTGTTATTCCTTGATAAGTATTTAATAAGTATCCCAAAATTTCTTTTGCGGTTTGACACATAAAAATCTGTCGTTTTCTTTACGTGGCATATGAATTATAAAATTACCATTTTAGCTTCATTATTTTTTGCAAGTTGCTTTTTAAGATCATGTTTTGTTTGAAAATGTTACATCTTCATCCTTTTTAGTTTCAGGATTATTTTGATTAGGAGGTAGAAATCACCATCGGTTATTAACAGGGCAAAGGTCTAGATCATTTTGATTTCACATAAGTTTCGATATCTATTTTGCAATAAATAAAATCCTCACTTTCAAATAGTGGTGGTCTTTGCATAGATTGCCCTTCTAAATATTTTTCCGATTCCATAGATCGATTCAAGTTTTAAAATATAATTTATTTTAAAAATCTTGTTTAACGTGGCTCTTGATACCAATTGTGGAAAACTAGAAGGGGGGTTGAATAGTTTACCGCTTTTTAATTTATGGTTTTAAAGTGTTTGTAAAAATTCTAGATTCGACTTTATGTGAATTCAACTCTTGCACAATATAAACAATACACTTATCTAAACAATTAATAAGATAGTATGAGAAAATAATGCAAGACAAGAGATAAGAGTAAGAACAATCAAACCACAACGCGAGGATTTATAGTGGTTCGGTAACGAAGCACCTCTTCGCCCTACTCCACTCCCCGAGCACCTAACTCAAGAGTTTTCTTCACTATGTCAACAAGCTCCCTTATGGCAGAGAAAATCGTACACAACGTTGCTTACACGATTTACGCACCAAAGCTTAAATGTCGAGTTCTAATCTTAGCTAGAAACAATCTAGCACAACGCGTCGTCACTACTTGTTAACGACTTCACATACTCACGACTTCTTCACAACTTCAAGACTTCTTCACAACTTCAAGACTTCACTTCACCACATATTATATTACAACTATCTACACTACTTGGTAAAATCACACGATCTAACTATACTTACAAAGATCGCAAGATCTAGTAACTACACACAAATACAAGGTATATAATTGAATTTACAAATATGTGATATGAATGCACAAGGTTGCAATACACTTTACGATGTAATACTTTCTTCACTTGATGGACGTATTCTTCTCTTGAACCTTGAGGAATTAATCTAGCGCTTACTTGGAAACAAAGTTTTATGATTAAATGATCAAAAGATTTTAGAAGGATTTTAGTGAGATGTGTGGGCTATTTTAGAACAGAAAGAATGAGTGCAAAAGGTGAGAAAATAGTGGGGAACAGTCCAGTATTTATAGGATAAACTGGAGGAGCGTCAGTCTATGGTGGTCCCCTTAAATAGGTGGGTGGTCCTCTTAAAATTAAGGGGGGCGCCTTTGTATTTAAGGGGGCCACCCTAGACTAGACGCTCCTCATTTTGTCCTTTTGTGTAGGGAGAATTTTCTAGAACTTTCTAGCCGTTTTAGGTCTGAAAATTTGAATTTCAAAATGTTTATTTTGAATAAAACATTTCTTTTAATTGTAGAAAATGTTTTGTAATGTTTATAAAAATGTTTACAACATTTTATAAAAGTGTGAGGTTGAATAAAAAATTCTTTTGATCATAAAATGCATTAAGCATTTATTTATTCATACCTTGAAGTGATATAATTTTCGAAATAAAAATTTACTACTAATTACTTGTTTACGTTTAATTTTACATTGAACGTTTTTATATTTTGTGATTATCAAAACGTAAAGATGTGAAAAATATTAATAATGTTTTTAGGCATTATTTCTATCAACAATCTCCCCATGAGTATTTTTACCCAGAATTAGGATTCGTACGAGCGTGCCTGGTCTAGTTCCGTCGTTTATGGGCCATTTATGCAAGTCTCAGCTGCCATGTTGGGTTTATTACTATTGTGAAATTTAGAAAATCCTATCCTATATCATTCATCATCCTAACCGCTGGATAAACTGAATGAGAATGTATCAAAAACACATGTCAAATTCTGTCGGTTATGGCCATGTATGTGTGTTCAGCTTCCTTGTTGGAGTGGAGTGCGTACTTTGGTGAAAGATTGAGAGGCCGTGATGCAACGCCAAGGGGGGGGGGGGGACAGGGCCTTAACAATACAAAACTATATAAGCCTTTATAAGACTTGTATACTCTAGGTTCTAGAGAGGCAGACAGATGTGTATCCTTGCCAAGCATATATAGAGCGATGCGCGACGACCACACGACTAGAGCAAATAGAAGAGGCAATTACATTACAAGTATTACGGACCACATAGAATAATTGAGTGATTTGAGTGTACTCATGCCTTACCTATTCACTCGGAGGAGGTGTTTGGTGACACAGTACAAGTAAACAAGATCAAAAACTAAATACACACAAACACATAAAATATCCTTGAGCGTGAGATACATTTTTATCTGGTAAACTTCGAAAAAGGCTACGTTGAGGACTAATAGGCATCAAAGTGGGTGCGATATTTGATGATACCTCAAAAGCAACGTCTATTTTATAGCATGCCATGAGGACGAGGCGCGAGACACATAATTAGCCCACATTTTGTATGATTTTATAGGCAAGAATTTGTTACTTAATCGCTTATATTTGAGAATGGTAGTGTGCAATTAGATACACGTGAGTAATTCAGGTGAAACGACAGACTAAAAGGCACGCATTCCGTCACACAGCTTAACCAACAGAAGTTAGTCAAAAGGATTACTATTCTGACAACCAATACGCCATATCCATCAAGGAAGATACAACGTATTTGTGCCTGCACTCACCAAAGACCATGAAGGAAACATGATCAATACGCCGTATCCAGAGAAGACTAATATGCCGTATTAGAAATATAGTATGTGTATATTCTGGAAGATATCAAATGTGTCCCACTTCTAAGAAACCCAATATGCCGTTATCCAAGACTTGGATACAAAGTATCAAAACCGACTCCAGCCCCTATAAATAGAAAACTCAAAACCGAATTTTTTTAAGTGTGCTACATCATATTCTCTATACCTAAACCACCAAATTGATTTTATTCAAGATTGAAAAAAAGAGCAAAGAGGTCCTTGCAACGCATTCCAATCCATAGGAGACAACGTGTAATTTCTTATACTTTTATAATTGTTCAGTTTTTGGTATCATTCGTTAACTCGGTTTAGGTGTACCTAGGCTAAGCCATTACTCTTGATTAATTTCATATGTTTTGAATGCTAATACCTTTGGGTATAGCCATATAATTATAAAGATCAGAATGTTTGGTTATTTTATACTCAATTGCTTAATTTATCGTTGTATATGCTTGTTTATGTTTAATCAATTTAACTTGTTTGCGAGTGCTTAAGTATGCGACTTAATCATTCAACTGGGTACTAGTCCTACAATTTTAATGCTCTTCAACTTCGGTGTTGTTTTGGGCGTAGGCATAAGAGTTGGGTATAAGCTTCTCCATAATGCATTTATATATCTAGAATCATAGGATCACAAATATTGACCTATATTTGCCCTTTGATTGTGAGCTTAGTTGAGCTATAAGGTGACCTTGGTAGCAACGAGTACATTCTAATAAACTGGTAAAGACTCGAACAGTGGACTACTAGTATATAAGGAGCCGTTAAGCAGTAAGTGGGTAAAGTCTCTATGAGCTAGGGTTTAACAAGATCACCATTGCTTTAATCCCTAAGATAGATTATAATCAGCAAATAATGTGTCTAGGTCTTATGATGAAGTCCCGCCTAAGTCGTAAGAATGATATGCCACCTCAAGATAAGATATCATTGCACTGAATAAACTAACCAACTTCTAATCGGATTAACGATGGCTAATACAGTTTCCTATTATAAGGCTTGACCGCTCTTTTATCTTCTATTAATTTGCTTGCGTGGGTTAAAGTGTCTTGAATTGATTGTAGTCACCACCAAACCCGTGCCAGTCTCTCAGACTGAACCCCCTTAACCTGATTGAATTAGGATTAGAACTAAGATAGGTTTAGCATAGGTTTGTCTTAGATTAGTAAACCAAAGTATTAATAAATTAAGAGATTTAACCTCGCTTCAAGTGTTTGACGCCCTACTTACCACGAATCTACCACCGATCAGGTATACTGCCCGTTAAAGTGTTTTTTTGGTTGAGTCGGCAAAATATAAATTTAAAACTTGAATCATAAAAATATTAACCACACAACGACACATCAAGTACATACACGTGTGTGATATACGTGCTTTACCAAAAACTACTTCTAGTTACTAAAAGGAAGTAACCTCCACGAAGTTCATACACTACAAGTCTAACAGTATCACCCGAATGTTAGTTCTTGACAAACGAATATGATAACAAAAAACCAAAACCAGAAAAATCCTTCTGGGGTCTTTCCTGTGATCGAAGAAGGAGAATGAGAGACAAAGGATGAGAATAATGAGCTCTATGGTCCTCCTTATATACGAATGTATTTAGGGTTTTATCTAAAATAGATACCTTGTAGAAAAAGCTAGCCCAAACCCCTTGCCTTTGGGTTTGGCTGGTCGAACACAAGACAAACACCCCTTGGGGTTGACTTTTTCACTTTTCTAATTAATTATGGTTAATTACATTTAATTAGCAATTAATTAAAAATCCTTATTAGTTAGTTACAATTAATTAACTAATTAACGACCGTTAGTGTTCATTTGGCGAATCATATATTAATATAAATAATAAATATACATTTATATTACTATTCATATTAATAGAATGATACCTAAATGTATAACGTGTGTAACCCCGTAGGCTCACGTATTTCCATCCGTATAAATATTCATATGACATGAGCACAAACTCAACAATATGACATACAGTACAGGCCAAGCGTATCAATCAAAGGACAAATCTTGGCAGACTTCATAGTAGAGCAGCCAGAAGATGACTCCTTAGCCGTACCTATGGAAGTTGAGGAAGAACATCCGGAACCATGGACACTCTTTACGGACAGATCATCCTGCATAGACGGTTCCAGAGTTGGGTTAATACTTACAAACACGAAAGGAACAGAATTTACTTATGCTTTGATATTTGAGTTCGATGCGACCAACAATGAGGTCGAGTATGAGGCTTTGATA
>BQNB010047752.1:0-42931 GCA_026074375.1 Tanacetum coccineum | reverse complement strand
TTTACATTCTCCTTGATATATCATCCTACCATTTGTCTCGTTTTCAGTTTCTTTGGACTTTATGGTATTCTGAGACAATATTTTATTTGGTTTGTTTGTTGTGGATATTGGTTTAAATTTCGTTAGACTTGAATAAGTTTGCTTTTTGGGTGTTTGTCCAGAAAAGAAAAATGACTTTGTTTTGTTTGATGAGGGTGATATACAAGTTTTTTATTTAACTTTTGGAATTATCTCTTAGATTTATTCATGCAAAATTATAAATTTATACCCCTTTTAAGATTTACACTTTCTATTGTGAATGACACTTATTTTGTTGAAGATTCATGTTGGATAGTTGCACAATATTTCATATTTGAAACAAAATTTCACTGTTCTAAAGTGGATTGAATAATAAATGAATGTGTCATCCAATGATTGTTTTAATGTTTGTTCATTTTATTGACATGCGAACTTATACAACCATTTTGTAGTTTTTTTATCCGCTTTTAAATCAGTTACGCGTGTTGTTTAAGATTTACACTTTGTATTGTGAATGGCATTTATTTTTGGCTGATTCATTATTTCATCTTTAATACTTTGTCAAAGGTATAAAATATTGATTTGTATGGTAAATGTAAAGCGATTACATTTAATTTAAACATCTTATAAATACTTCAAACCAAAAATAAATACTTGAATTTTTATTTAACATTAACAAAGCAATTCTTTTTTTAAAATGATAAACACTTAAAGCACGTTAGATAAATATGGTTGAAGAATAAACGAATGTGTCATCCAATGATTGTTTTAATGTTTTTTTATTTTATTGATCCACGAACTTATACAACTATTTTTTAGTTTTCTATCTGCTTTTAACTCAGTTATGTATACAACAAATTATTTTTTTCAAAACTTATTTTTGTGTATCATATTGGATTTGTATTAATGAAAAATGGGCGACAAAAATGTAATAAAATATCCAAATATTTACCAAAAGTCTTAGGGAATCCACTATGGTTAAAATTTATAAAGCTTTATAAGTGTTCCAAGTCATCATATATAAATAAATTATAAACCTTTTGAGTTTATAAACCTTTTCTCACTATGATAAAAATGTTTTACAACTTTATAAATGTTCCACATTACACATGCATTAATTGTGTTGAGTTTATGAAGAGGTCCAAGAACTTAGACCTTTTCATGCCACCTAGATTTCTCACTATGGTTAAAACAAGATATAAACATTTTCAAGTTTCTTAAACCTTTTTATAAACCTCTCATAGTGGATGCTCTTAGTGTTCATATTGCATCTAATTTCCTCCTCTCTTACCAATAATCATAAAACACATTATAGTCGCGCAACTTCATCATTACGAACACATAAATATATTGTCCGATTAGCCACACATATTTTGTTATACACGCATAACCTTAACTAAATAATTCACAATTGAAGTAACTACTTCACAAACATGAATATAAATCAACACATTATTGAACCAAAACATACATCATTAGAAACAAATTGTTTTTAAGCCATTGGATTTACACTAAATTGCAAAGTTATAGGAGTTGAGTATGCATTTGACTTGCTAAATATTTAGAAACTTAAAATTATTATTTACAAGTTTTGTCAACCAAAAGATATGGTAACAAACATATCTCTTTTTAAATTTTGAATTATTTAGTCAAATCTACATTTAAAATAAATATTTGATTGACAATAATAAAGGAGGAATGTTCTTTGTCTATGATTATGGAGGTACTAGTAAAACCTCTTCCCTTTGGCGAAAAGCAGCGATCAGACATGTCTTCAATCTTGCATGCCGACCTATGTGATTAAAGAAGGTTAAATCCAAGTTTATTCCTTATCTCTGATTGGTCCTCAAGATTGATTCTTTAAGGCTTTGTCGTTTTTTTGTTCTTTAATTGTGAGTTTTGTCGCGACTTATGTTATTAAAGGAGGATAATTCCAAGCGTTATTAATTTATTCGATTCATAAAGGGTTTTGTAGATTAGATTTTGTTACCGATCACAACTGGTTCTTTTGCAAATCGATTGTTCTGCTTAACCTAAATCGGCTTTTGTGGGTTTGGGTTGCCTGATCGATCGTGATATCCTCGGTTGTGATCTGATGTGCGTGTGTGTCAGGTACTGTTATTAGGGATGTTCTGTTGCTAATTGGTCTGTTGATTGTTTCCTGGTCTATTGTACATGTTTTATTATATGTGAGTATGGAAAGAGGCTTCTTGAGTTTAAAAGGGAGTAGAGGAGGGAGAGGTGTTAAGGAGAAAAGTGAAGGTTCAATTGATGTTTCGGCTAAGGTAAACAACGAGGTAGATGAGGGGACGACTACCTCATCTAATGTGGTAACGAATACGAATGGTTCGGCTAATGATACTACACATGTTACTGGTGTGACACCTTTTGCTGCGGATGGTCTTGTTGTGAGTAGGTCGAGTGATCATATGGTTGATGAGAATGTTGGGCTGACGCCAAGTAACTCTACTGATAATTCAAATAAAGGTACTTCTTATTCTAATCTATTTACCGGTGAATCGTGTAAGAAAAGTGTGAATTTGCACACTTTATTTACACCGGGGGAAACAGAGTTGATGTCGTTGTGCCGGTGGAGTCTATTAGAGCTATATTGAACAATTTGCTAATACGGCATATGGCTTCTTTTTGGGAAAGCGTTTTCGTCCTGATGCATACCCCGTTGTCCGCTAATATGTAAGAAACACTTTGGGGTTAAATATGGTCTTGTTAAGTAATGCTTACTAGTCTACCGAGATATTCTCCTTCCCAGTTTAGCTCTAGGAGGTTTTGATGCGATGCTTGAAATTGGTCTATGGTTTTTATTCGCAAAATCACTATTCTAAAAAAGTGGAATCCAGAATGGAACTTATTTGAAAGAAGATGTGGGTTAATGTTCCGGTTTTGGGTTTTAATATTAACGCAAATGGTGTTTCCTTATTATGACTGCATTTAGTAAGGATGGATTTAAGGCCATTGCTACTAAGATTGATACTCCTTTGGTGTTTGGAAGACTCTTATACTTCTGACAGTGCATTCGATATGGGGATTGATCAAGTATTGCTAGAGCCTTAATTAAGTTTTGGGCTGATGTGGATTTGAAAGATAATATTATGGTGTTTATGCCTAAACTTATTAGGGAAGGGTTCTATACGTGTAATGTTCATGCTGAATATGAATGGAAACCTCCCAGATGTACGTGCTGTAAGTATTTTGGTCAAGTTCAGGATAAGTGTCCTAAGAATAAAGTCTCAGATGTGGTGAGAACATAAAGAAGCCTAGCTAAACTCATAGAGGTGTTTCGGTTGGTCCTAAAGTGGGATTTCAACCAACTAAGAAAGTGTATAGATAGGTTTCTCAAAAGAACAATGTCAGCACTAATGGTAATAAGAAGAAAGACTTGGAGCCTACAAAAGAGGTTAGTAAGGCAAACTTATTTGACGTGCTTAATTCAGTTGAAAATGATATTGATTTGGGTATAAATGATGGGACTTCAAATCTGACCAATAAAATGCTAATTCTAGTGTATCCTCGTTCTGGAATGTGGAGTCTAGTAGTACTAGTACTACCCTTATTATTGAAAAAATTGATAAAATGGAAAGACTTATTATTGATTGAACGGCTACCCTTGTAGATGATGAGGGTAAACCGTTGACAAGGGTTGATTCTTTGAGTGATCATGATAGTGAGGATAAAGTTGCATCGGTTGATAACGATATGGCTAATTTTCTGGCTTCAAAGAATGTTGGCTATGGTACAAATAGTCTATTGGAACAATGGAAGGAATCTTATGGGGATGGGGAATAAGATTATGACCCATACGACGAAGATATGTATGAAGACCAGGATATTCTTGACAATATTCAAGATATATGCGATAATTTGGATATCGAAGTTCGAGGTCGTAAGAAGAAATAGTTTTTTGTTTTTTTTGTAGTCTAGTCTCTTTGTGTTCCTTCCTTTAAGGAAGTGGTTTTGCCTTTGTAACGGGCGGAGATGTGAGACTCACCCTCATCCTTTGTCCTTAACTGTTTTTTGGTGTAATAAAATTTACCGGGGAAATCCTTTATCAAAAAAAATATAGAGGTACTGGTAAGACCTATTTATAAAAGACACTAACTGCTGCTATATGGTCAAAAGGCGAGATTGTTTTAAACGTTGCATCCAGTGGCATAGCTTCACTTCTGCTTGATGGTGGAAGAACAACACATTCCCGATATGCTATCTGATAAGTGTAGAATACACATATCTATTTATGCTTAAAAAGGCCCAAATAATCTCAAAACGGATCAAAAATGGCAAAAATGTGCTTGTATCTGAGTTTTATGTGTGCAGGTATGGATATGTCAAATATCACAAGAAATCAGTCAAAAACGAACACGAGAACGGATGAGTGATCAAGAAGCTAAAGAAATCAAAGCCGAAGCCAGAGAGATCATGCCTCAGCCTTCTACAGTCAACTGCAGCTAACCCACAGTCAACCAAAGCCAACTCCATTGTTTTAATAAGTTCAAGGACTGTTTTTGCAATTGGCCAAAGTTGTTTATAAGCCTGAAAAAGTGCTTGCCAAACACAAGGGCCGAAAATGCAATTACCCCAAAGATACAAAAGGGCGCGGGTCTTACCCGGGTCAAATAAACCCGTGGATCCATCTCTCAACCAATCACAACCTTAGCCCCAACCCGACCTAACCCACCTCTACCCGGTTACACTTATAACTCTTTTACAGTTACTGTGCACCTTATTTCCCCCAAAATAGATTAAACTCACTCACACACACATGAACACACACGAACACCATGAACCCTAGTTTCTTAACCACTCACCCACACACTAATTAACCATAGGGTTAATAACCCTCTCACACTCCTTAACCATCCCATCACTATCAATCACCACTCAACCCATTCCACCCTGGCAAATTGAGATGATACGATTGGATGATGTGACGTGTGTGAGTGTTTACACTCACATAACTAACACACTCCATATGCCACATCAACGATCCGGGTTTACACATATTAATCTAACGATTGAGCTTCAAGATCAAGGAGAGAGAAAAGATGGAGGGTCAAGATGAAGATGAAGAAGGATCTAGAGAAGATGGCATGAGCTCGAGCTTGGGGTATAAATACCCCCCATCATTCCAGCTTCGAGTGTAATTTTTTATAATTAATTTTTAGTGGTTAATTTTTCAGTTTTATCTTTTAATTGTTTTCGATTCAGAATTGAGTAGTTGTTTTAATTGTAATTTCAATTCCATTTCGTATTGTAAGAGACTTTATTTCAGTTTTAAATAAAAGTATAATTTCATAATAATTCGTGTTTCATTTAAATTCTGTCGAAATTTTTGGTGTTTGTGTTTGTTATTGTGTTCATATGTTCAAGGCTTGGAGTCTCTATTTGAGTTGGATGGCTGCTGAGACTCCAAGGGTTTGTAGTAGGCTGAGGGTCAGCTTATAGGTAGATTAGGTGTTTGTTTTTGATATAAGGGCTTATGTGAATTAAGCCATAAGCTCACAAACAGCTTATTGCTTTCCTGTTCATGCTGGAAAGCCAAGGTACACTTTATCTCTTAAGCTTACTCAGTTTCAATCTAGTTTTAGTAAATGTACTTTATTTTTATGCTGTTGAATTCTGTTGAATGGTAGTCAAATAAGTGTTTGGATTTGCTTATTTGAATAAGCTTATTTCATTGAGTAGTTAAAATTCTGTCAAGTAACTTGAATCTGTTTTGTTTACTCTTTGTTTGAGATGGCTAGAATTACTAAGATGATAAGAGCTAATAAAGCTAATAAGCTCATACAGCTTATTTTAAATAAGTTAGAGTTTAGAGTTTTATAAAAGTTGTCTTAAAAAAGTTAGTGAATAAGCTTTTTAAATCAAAAAGGGATGCTGTTTGATAAAAGTTAGGTGCTGCAGGGGCCTGTTTTGCTTGTTTTTATAGTTTTTGTTAAGTTAAAGTTACACAGTTAGTCCTTGTTAATTGCATAGTTAGTCCTTAGTTAATTTTCATAGTAGTCTTCGTTAGGTCTAATTGTTTTTTTTTTTTTTTTTTTTTTTTTTTTTTTTTTTTTTTTTTGTTTTTTTAGTCTAGTTAAGTCCTTAGGTTAAGGGACTATATCTGCCATTAGTTCAAACTTTGTGTTTTTTATAAAACTTTAAATTGACCCCGCCTACCCTTAACTTTCTATTTTGTCACTTTTAACCCAAGTGTTTGTTTGGATTTAGTTTAAGTTTTATAAAAATAGTTTTTTTTATAAATAATAAAATTAGTTTTTTTTAGTTTAATTAGTTAAATTAGTTTTTAATAAATAGTTTAAAATTAGGGCTTTTAATAAAATTAATTTTCTGCATTTTTTCTCTTTATAAAAAGTATTTTTATAGAATTTTTAGTTTAAGTTTTATATTTTTAAAAATTAATTTTCAAATTTAGTTTTAAAACATTTAATTTTCCAAAAAACTTTTAGGATTTTTTTTTTTTTTTATTTTTAACCTTTTTAAATAGGAAAAATATTAGTAAAAAAAAAAAAATAAAAAAAAAAAATAAAAAATGTTTTTCTCATCTTTTTAAGTAATTTAGAGTTAATTTAGTTTAAAAAGTATTTTTCTTAGTTTTTATCAATTTAATTTCTATTTTTAGAATTTAATTTAGATTAAATAGTATTTAATTCATAAAAAATCCGAAAAGCCCTTAAAAAAATATTTTTCTTTTTCCTAAAATTTTCTTTAGCATTAATTTAGTTTTTAGGAATCTGTTTTAAATTTTTAAGATTTAATTGATTTGTTTTCTTCAAATGTCGCATTTAATTTACTTTCGTAATTAGTTTATTGTTTAATTAGTTGTTTAATTGTGCTTTTAATTTTTTGTACGTATAATTAAATCAAAAATATCTCCTTTTTTTTCCTAAATCAGGATCCAAACTTAAACGAGGTTTCCATTGCGTCACGAAGTCATAGGGAGAAAACCGACCAGGGTATCATACTTGCCGGTTTATTATACGTATTTTATATTATATTATATATATTTTTGAGAGTGAATTTTATCAAGGGTAACTTGGTAACTTTCTTAATTACTCTCGGGATTATATTATTTTATATTATATTTTACGTGTATAAACTGCACAATCAGTTTTTGGCGCCGTTGCCGGGGACTTGTGTAAGCGATTCCTTCGTTTTGTGTTTGTCGATTTGGTTTGAAGATCCTTTCGTCCTCGAAAGTTAAATTTTTGTCATAAATCAAAAAAATCCAAAAAAAATAAAAAAAAAAAAATATAAAAAAAAAAAAAATATTTTCCTTTTCTTTTTAGTATAAGTAAAAGATAAAAAAAAAAAAAATAGAAAAATCAAAAATATAAAAAAATTGTCTTAATTCAGAAAATAAAATTCACCAAGTTGGTTAACGAACACCAACAAATAATATCTTCCATTGAGATATTATCATTTCAATTTCCGGTGAACTTGCAATTGTTCCCAATTCGTAATCAAAGATTTAACACTTGCCTTTTGTGTCTCTACGACGTACGGCTCACCTTGAAAAGAAATTTTCAAGAGCTACCGTGAAGTAGTTGATTATTTGGTTTAAGTCTCTTTCGTGTAACCGTTAAAATTCATTGCTAAAAAAAAAAAAAAAAAAAAAAAAAAAAAAAAAAAAAATTAGTGTAAAGTTTTGCTTTTTAATTGTTAATTTTTCCTTTTTATGCGCACTCGTTCGCAATCTCGTAGACGTCGTCAACAACAAACTCTTCCGGTAGATCCAATTGTTGAACAAAACGTTGTTCCAATGGCCGACAATCGAACGATGGCCCAAATGTTACAAGCACCCATCGAGGGGTATGAGGATGCTATAGTTGTTCCACCAATCAATGCCAACAATTTCGAGCTTAAGCAACCTTTAATCAATCTTGTGCAAAGCAACAAATTCCAAACGGGTAGACAAGATCCACACAATACCTTCGATTTTTTAATCAAGGTCATTTTCAAGTTTAGACATCCAGAAGTTAGCCGTACAACTTCGATTAGCTTTTGGCTTTTTCCTTTTCTCTAAGACGGTGAAGCCCGAGATTGGTTAGACAATGAAAACTCAAGATCAATTCTCACATGGGAAGACATTGGTATGTTTTCAAATTCATAAAACCAATATTTCCCACCTTTCAAAACCACTTACTTTGATGAGATACATTACTTTTTATCAAAAAACCAAACGAAGCCTTTAATGAAGCATGGGAACGATTTTTTTTTTTTTAAAAGGACTCCTTCGTCAATGTCATCACCATGGCTCTTTTCGGACACTCCACCAACTCCGATTACTTTTTATAATTTCATTTGAATTCAAAACGATCAAAAGATTCCTTTGATTCTGCAGCAGGGTGGCAATTCTTGGAACAAAATGCCTCAAGATGGATTTAGCGTTTATCGAGGTAAGCAAAGTCAAAAGTTCGTTTACTCAAGAAATCGTGCTAATGATCAAGAGTAGAGTACAGATGCCCTCTTTCTAATTCTTCATCTTACTAAATAATTCTTTTCATTTGACCAACATAATAGCCGCTTCTCTTCTTGTGGATAAGCATGACTATCAAGATGAACCAATGATGAGTCAATGAATGCTTTAGTTGTTACTCCTGAACAGTCAAAGCAGTTGAGGAAGTTTGTATACTTGTGGATCGAATCACAATTTTAACCATTGTCCGTTAACTCGAGGTGGAAACGATTTTCCCGTTTTTCAAGATAACATCCAACAATTTCAACAAACCGCAGCCGTTGGAAATTTTCTCCAAAGAAACCAACCTTCAAATTTGGCAAGTCAAATGAGACCACAGGTTTCAATCAACCAAATGTCAACCTACCAAAGCCCTTTATCAAGGGGCCCATTCTTATTTCAACCAAAAAACCGTGGAGGAAATTTTAATCAAAACGTCCAAAACAACCAAAAATCAAGTTTATCAAGGCTCCACCATATCTAAACACCAACCAGCCAACCACCAATCACTCATGTTTTACCCCCTATCCATCTCTAACATTTAGTGTTTTGTAAAAACAGATTTTGTATAACGTACGTCAAGGCAAACGACTGCGGTGTTGAAGAATGTTCAAAAATCAAAGGTCAATAACATTTGCAGAATCAAATGGATTAATGTTACAAGTTTGTTGGAATGTCTTTGTGATAATTTCATAAATTCAGCCTCTACTTCAAATTCAGGAAATCTTCCAAGTCAAACCGTAACTAACCCTCGTCAGCAAATTAATACTATCACCACAAGAAGCGGTAAGACTTTGGAAGAACCTTCGTTCCTCTTTAGTTCCTTACACACCGATGTTTTCAAATCCTCAAAAAGATCCTGAACCAAAACTCGGAGACGTCAAACGGAAAAAAAAAGTGCAAAATTCCAAATTTGGCAATGCCCGCCACATGTCCACATCCTTGGGAAAGTAAGATTCAATTTTATGGAATTTCCTAATCCAAAAACAAAAGAAAACCATTAACGTGGTAAATTCAAGATCTTCAATTCTCCTAATCCTAATTGGATCATTTGACTTCCATACCCCGAGGGATGAAAGTGACTGAGGACACGTAATAACCTCAACGTGCTCAATTTAGCCGGTTTTGGAAAATGTTCAAACAACTTCGTTTAGAGATTGGATTAAAAGATGCTCTTGTCGAAATGCCAAAATTCAATAAATGGTTAAGTTCGTTGCTAAGGACAGAGAGAGCTTGAGGAGATCGCTTATCACAACTGTGAATGCTGAATGTTGCCGCTATCATCATTGAACAAAGTCCCGACAAAGCTCGAAGTCGGGAAAATGTCTCATTCATGTGCTTTCAACGAAGCTTGTTAGAACCAGTGATTTCTGCCGATTCAGGAGCTTAGCATTAATCTTTTATCACTACAATTTTCAAAAAAACTGGGCTTGAAGCGTTTGACATCCTACTCGTATGATCACTCGAGCTTGCAACCGTTCCCATTTCGCACCCAATGGGCCTGGATGAGAAGTTGTAGTTAGAGTCGATGGTTTTCACTTTTCTTTGCCGGATTTTGTGGTGGTTAATTTTGAACCCGAACCGAGCAGTGGCATATTATTCTAGGAAGACCTTTCCTTTCGGAAACCGCAAAAAGCTCTTATTGGATTTTGTATGAAGAGAAATTGACTTTAAGAGTTAGGAAAGATGAACTTGTTTACTATGCCGATATATTGGAGAAGAAACAACGATAAGAATTGTGTTCCACGCAATCTCTATTATCGATTTTTTGAAAAAGAAAGATCGTTTAGTGGCTAGTCACTAATTCTCTTCATCCTAGTTCTTCTCCGGTGAAGACTAGTGATAATATTGAGAAGTTCACCGATGAACTTGCTCCTTTGGATTCGTTACCAGGTAATGATGACTCAACTCTTAAGAAGGAATTTCATGAAGTAAATTTTCAAGTTTACTCAAATCTCTTTTACGAAAATTACTGATGAAAGTTTCAGATCTAGCAACGTGAATCCGCTCTTTGAAGAAAATAATAAGGATGTCGAGATTAAGTCTTCTTCTTCCTCCACACTTACTTCACCGGAAGCAAGTGAATTAGAAGATTATCTTGAAAAAGATTCGATTCCACCGGGAATTGATCTTACCCTCCCTACCACCCTTGAAGTTTTAAGTAGCAATCCTACTTTCCCTACTCTCACCAAAGAGAAGGTTTGTTCATGGAAGACACCGATGTTTCTCTCGTTGGTCCGATTTGTGTGGAAAATGATGACTCGAATTGCGATTAGGAAAAAGATAATGTGTATCTTGGCAACTTACTTACATAAAAAACCAAAACCTCTTTCTCAAGAAGTTGAAGAAATCAAGGAAAATGAAAAGGAAGTCTCAAGTGATGTTCCAATTGATACCATTGTCATGCCAATTAGAATCACTTTCGATAATCCAATTGATTTTAATGATCATTTTTCCAAACCAAAGGATTTGAAAAAGGACTTACCCATTTCATTTGACTCTACCACCACAAGGTATTATTACACATCCTTCCTTTAGATTCCAACTCGCCTTTCACTCGGGTTGTCGGCTAGTGTTACCTTGAATTCTCTCGGAAAAAAACGAGGACCTCAATGGTATTCAACTGGTATATAGTTTATCATGCCATTATGATAAAAATCTTATAACATTAAAGGAGAACAGTTAAAAAGAGAACATTTCCTCCGGGACTCTTTTAGTTTTCAAAAAACCATCATTTCTTCTACCTCCGGCAGAACCACCCAATGAATGTTTGAAGAATGTCATGCTTAATTTCTACCAAAACAAGAAGACGTTTACTCTAAATGGTGAAGATGTCAATTCCTTCGCATTTATCATTTGGTCTTTTCTTCCATTCTTCACTTACAATAAGGAATTTCCTTTCATTTTTTCCTTTAGAAGTGAGAATTTTGTTTTTGATCCTGGAATCCTCACAATCCAGTGGCAGTTTCAATGAACGTTTCTATTTGCTCTCCCTAAGGACAACTAAATTCAGGGATCGAGTCGAGCTTGCGACTCGGTAATCAAAAACAAAGCCGCTTCGTGGGAGTTCACCCCATGCTTATCCTTTTCTTTCTATTTTATTTTCTTTCTATTTTCTAACCTCTAATGTGTTGTGATGTTGAGGGGCCCATCCTCTTCGTTTCTCGTTGTTTGTTGTCTGTGTTGTGATTTGGCAGGATTAACCCAACATTTCAAGAATCCTCTCGTGTTCGATGCCTAATTCCGAAGCACTCGAGTTTCTCATCCTTTGTGTGAAATTAGTTTGGGGAGATCAATATCCTTTCATTATTATCGATTAACGAATTATCTTTGTCTACTTCATAAACGCCTTTAGATTTTCGTTTAGGAACCCGACTTAAAACATTTGAAGGACAATGTTTCATTTTAGTTGGGGAGGGATTCTTTCGATTTAGATGTGCTTGCTTATTGTTTTGTTCTCTCTTCCCGCTTTCCCATGAAAAATAGCAAAAATTTTAAATTTTTCAGTTTTATTTCATATTAAAAAAAATAAAATTATATATATATAAAATGTGTTAAAGACAAAAATGTATGTTTTCCGTTGGTAAGAATAAGAAGTAATTTTTGACCCGACACTCGTCGATCGTGTGTGTGTTCTCTATAGCTTTTCCCTAACAATTAATGAAGAATAGTTTTATGCTAGTCTCATGAACTTGCTTAGACTTGAATCATTAGTAAATGAAAGCTTGTCGAATATAATAGTAGATTTTAAATATGCCGATGTTGGAGTTGAATGTATATAGGCTAAAGCATTTGCAAAATTTCTTTTGTGTAGATCAAGGAAAATGATAGTGTATTTTTATAAGTCCATGATATTAACGTTAGAATAGTTGGATTTCTTTCATGGTCATACTGTATTACTTGTGGACTTTTGCTCCCATTAGATTAGTTCCACTTTTATATAAATGTTTAATAAAATAGAGTGTATGGTTTTTTTGGTTAATAATTAAGATAATAGAAGTTTTTCTTTAGTTCTCTTTGTGATTAGGGATGAGGGTTTAAAGTACAAATCAGGAATACTTAATTTGACTTAAAAAAATACAAAAATATAATAAATAAGTATCTCTGCCAGTTTAACTTTCATCGTGTCGAGGCCGTGGCCGATGTTGGAGTTTTCATTATAAGGTAGAGTCCCGTGTGTCATAATACGTAGAAATAACTCTTGTCGACTCGCTATCGATGTGGCTTACGAGATATAAAGGCACGGTGTTTTACTTATATAATCCAGGTCGAAAATATGTTTGCTACATCGTGTCGGAGGCACGTGGCCGATGTTGTAGCCTACTAAAGGACTGATGAGTTTAATAATGTTGCTTAATTTTTGTCTTATTTTGTGCCTTAAAGAGCCTAAGGGTATATGGTGCAAATGAGATTGGTCCATTCATGTCTTAAAGAGCCTTAGGGTATATGACATGAATGGTGCCTTGCTTAAGTAG
Source organism: Tanacetum coccineum (assembly GCA_026074375.1). Lineage (NCBI taxonomy): Eukaryota > Viridiplantae > Streptophyta > Magnoliopsida > Asterales > Asteraceae > Tanacetum > Tanacetum coccineum. The sequence continues at coordinate 29,962 of BQNB010047752.1, read as the reverse complement.
CCTAATAAAAAGCCAAATTTTGGTCGCCTCGATGTGGACTTTATTCTTGATTGCATTTGATCTTTTGAGAAGGGCTAGGAGCTAATTATTGCGTTCTTAACACTACGGCTTTTATTTTCGGAATTAATAAGTATCGAACAAAGTCTCAAAAGAGCCTTCGGGTATATTGATTAAGTAAAATCCTGAGTATACAAAAGTAGGATTTGCGAGGAAAAGTAAGTACACAATTTAGTATTTTATGAGTAGCTGTTAGTGTCATGACTTTGTAATTAAGGTGTTGATCTTGTTTTTTTAGCTTAGCATGGGAAAAGTGAAAAATCGGGGATGATGAAGTTATCTTTTTAAGACGCTTAATTGTGGCTTTTTATTCTATGATCTAAAAGTTACCAATGTGGTAAAGGAAAACATTGCATTATGTCAACACAAATAATTGTCAGTTAGGTAGTTAATATCAAAGAAATCCATAAAAAGAGAAAAATCTTTCGAAAATGGGAAGTCGGGTGTTTTATAACTTGTGATTCTCTTATTCTCTCTAAACACAACGCTTCTGCTACTTTTCAAAGGTTTAGTTTGGGGAATTTTTAGAAGGTATTTGGTTAATAAGGCATGTGATATTGAGTGAGACACACAATCGTTTAGTTTGGGAATTTTGATAATGTGTAGAATACACATATCTATTTATGCTTAAAAAGGCCCAAATAATCTCAAAACGGATCAAAAATGGCAAAAATGTGCTTGTATCTGAGTTTTATGTGTGCAGGTATGGATATGTCAAATATCACAAGAAATCAGTCAAAAACGAACACGAGAACGGATGAGTGATCAAGAAGCTAAAGAAATCAAAGCCAAAGCCAGAGAGACCATGCCTCAGCCTTCTTCAGTCAACTGCAGCCCCTTAAACCACATGTCAACAAAAACAAACTCCATTGTTTTTTATAAACACAAGGGCTAGTTTTTTGCAAATTGGCCAAAGTTGTTTATAGCTGAAAAGTGCTTGCCAAAACAAGGCCGAAAAATGCAATTACCAAAGATATCAAAAGGCGCGGGTCTTACAACTCCGGGTCAAATATCCGGTGCCTACGCTCTTCCAATCACATGCTTAGCCCCAACCCGATTACCCACAATTAACCCAACCCTAACCCGACCTAACCCACCTCTACCCGGTTACACTTATAACCTCTTTTACACTTACTGTTCACCCCATTTACCCCAAATTCGATCAACACTCACTCACACACACACGAACACACCAAGAACACCATGAACCCTAGTTTCTTAACCATTCACCCACACACTAATTAACCATAGGGTTAATAACCCTCTCACAAACCTTAACCATCCTGTCACTTTCAATCACCACTCAACCCATTCCACCCTGGCAAATTAAGATGATACGATTGGATGATGTGACGTGTGTGAGTGTTTTACCACTCACATAACTAACACACTCCATACGCCACATCAACGATCCGGGTTTACACATATTAATCTAACGATTGAGCTTCAAGTTCAAGGAGAGAGAAGAGATGGAGGGCTGAGATGAAGATGAAGAAGGATCTAGAGAAGATGGCAATGAGCTCGAGCTTGGGGTATAAATACCCCTCATCATTCCAGCTTAGAGTAGTAATTTTTTTATAAGTAATTTTTAGTGGTTAATTTTTCAGTTTTATCTTTTAATTGTTTTCGATTCAGAATTGAGTAGTTGTTTTAATTGTAATTTCAATTCCCGGATGGTCTTGTTGTGAGTAGGTCGAGTGATCATATGGTTGATGAGAATGTTGGGCTGACGCCAAGTAACTTTATTGATAATTCGAATAAAGGTACTTTTTATTCTAATGTATTTACCGGTGAATCGTGTAAGAAAAGTGTGAATTTGCACACTTTATTTACACCAGGGTGAAACGGAGTTGATGTTGTTGTGCCGGTGGAGTCTATTAGAGCTATTATTGAACGGTTTGCTAATACGGCATATGGCTTCTTTTTGGGAAAGCGTGTGGCATACCCCGTTGTCGCTAACTATGTTAGAAACACTTTGGGTAAATATGGTCTTGTTAAGTCAATGCTTAACTCGTCTACCGAGATATTCTCCTTCCAGTTTAGCTCTACGGAGGGTTTAGATGCGATGCTTGAAAATGGTCTATGGTTTATTCGCAAAAATTCACTTATTCTAAAAAAGTGGAATCCAGATGTGAACTTATTGAAAGAAGATGTGGGTAATGTTCCGGTTTGGGTTAAACTCCATGGTGTCCCTATGACTGCATTTAGTAAGGATGGTTTAAGTGCCATTGCTACTAAGATTGGTACTCCTTTGGTGTTGGACTCTTATACATCTGACATGTGCATTCGATCATGGGATAGATCAAGCTATGCTAGAGCCTTAATTAAGTTTTGGGCTGATGTGGATTTGAAAGATAATATTATGGTGTTTATGCCTAAACTTATTAGGGAAGGGTTCTATACGTGTAATGTTCATGCTGAATATGAATGGAAACCTCCCAGATGTACGTGTTGTAAGTATTTTGGTCATGTTCAGGATGAGTGTCCTAAGAATAAAGTCTCAGATGTGGTGAAGAACATGAAGAAGCCTAGCTAAACTCATAGAGATGTTCCGGTTGGTCCTAAAGTGGGATTTCAACCAACTAAGAAAGTGTATAGATAGGTTTCTCAAAAGAACAATGTCAGCACTAATGGTAATAAGAAGAAAGACGTAGAGCCTACTAAAGAGGTTAGTAAGTCAAACTTATTTGATGTGCTTAATTTGGTTGAAAATGATGTTGATTTGGGTATAAATGGTGGGACTTCAAATCTGACTAATAAAAAGGCTAATTCTAGTGAATCCTCGTTCTGGAATGCAGAGTCTAGTAGTACTAGTACTACCCCTATTGTTGAAAAAATTGATAGAATGAAAAGACTTATTATTGATGGGATGGCTACCCTTGTGGATGATGCGGGTATACCGTTAAAATGGGTTGATTCTTCGAGTGATCATGATAGTGATGATAAAGTTTCATCGGTTGATAACGATATGGCTAATTTTCTAGCTTCAAAGGATGTTGGCTATGTTACTAATAGTCTAATGGAACAATGGAAAAAATCTTATGGGAATAGGAATACGATTATGACCCATACGACGATGATATGTATGAAGGCCAGGATACCCCTGACAAGATTCAAGATATATGCGATAATTTAGATATCAAAGTTCGAGGTCGTAAGAAAAAATAGTTTTTTGTTTCTTTTGTAGTCTAGTCTCTTTGTGTTCCTTCCTTAAAGGAAGTGGTTTTGCCTATCTAACGGGCGGAGATGTGGGACTAACCCTTATCCTTTGTACTTAACTGTTTTTTGGTGTAATAAAATTTACTGGGAAAACCCTTTACCAAAAAAATATAGAGGTACTGGTAAGACCTATTTATAAAAGACACTAACTGCTGCTATACAGTCAAAAGGCGAGATCATTTTAAACGTTGCATCCAGTGGCCTAGCTTCACTTTTGCTTGATGGTGGAAGAACAACACATTCCCGATATGCTATCCCTATTAATATTGTCAAGGATTCTATGCGTTCTATTTCTGCAGATGGTGACCTTGCAGAATTGATACGTGAAACGAAGATAATAATATGGGACGAAGCTCTGATGATTACTAGACTAACGTATGAACCTTTTGATAGAACATTAAGAGATATATGTACAAGTACATACACAGTGAATTCAGATGAGGTGTTTGGTGGTAAACTTGTTGTTTTTGGAGGAAATTTTCGACAAATATTACATGTTATTCCAAACGGTAGTAGGCAAGACATTGTACACGCTTCGCTTAATATTTCTTACTTGTGGCAGCATTGCATCGTTCTAAATCTTACTAAAAACATGAGGCTTCATGTAGGTTGCAATCCAGTTGATGCAGAAGAGATAAACGATTTTACAGATTAGATTTTGAATATTAAAGAAGGTAAAATCGGTGGGAAAAATGATGGTCATGCAGAAGTTGAATTCCCCGAAGAAATGCTAATTCCGGACTATAATGATCACATTGAATATCTCATAAGAGAAACGTATTACAATTGGCATCATAATATATGGGATGCAACATATTTTCAAGATAGAGTTATTCTTGCACCTATACACAAACAGGGAGTCAAAATAAATGAACGAATATTGGCAAAACTTCCTGGCAGAGAGAAAGTTTGTTATAGTTCAGATTCTGTTTCGGATATAAATATTGATTTCAACTTCAGTGAGTCTCTTTACACAGCTGAATTTTAGAATACGATCAAGATGTTCGGTATTCAACGCCACAAGTTAGTCTTGAAGATTGGTGCTCCCGTTGCGCAACATCGACCAAAGAGGTGGGCTTTGTAATGGTACGAGGTTACAGGCTGTTTTGAGAATGAGCAAAAACAATATCGAGGCTAAAATTATGTCAGCTGGTAAAGTAGGCACATTTGTCGCTATACCTCGGATGAATATTAGTCCATCAGATAAGAAAATGCCTTTTCAACTCAACAGGAGACAATTCCCTGTATCGCTTTGTTTTGCCATGAAAATTAACAAAAGTCAAGGACAATCTTTGTCAAAAGTTGGTATATATTTGGAACGACCAGTTTTTTCACACGGACAACTCTATGTGGGTGTATCAAGAGTAAAGAGGAAGGAAGGTCTAAAGATGTTGTGTTGCGATAAAGATGATAATTATTGCAATTACACAACCAATGTTGCTTTTAAAGAAGTCCTTAATCAACTTTGAGTTTAATCATTTTTCATTAGCCTTTTTGTAATGACTATATTTTTCTAAATATTATTCATTAGTTTTTCTATTACTATGTTATCTCATGACAAATTATACTAGGTTATATTAGTTTTTTCTTTTGTTACATCAATGTTTCACAATATTATCTTATAAACTCTCTTGCTAATTACATTTATTTGTCAACATTATATCAACCATCGCTTAATTCTAAAAACAACACTGAAAAGACTATGTATTGTAAATTATAACATAAAAAAAATCACACCAAGTTATCTAAATGATAAACAATTGTTGGAACAATAAAAAACAATAATGAACAACTATCAAAATGTAAATATTTCTTCGAACAAAATCTTAAAGCTCGCCGCCCAACGAGTGGGCCTTGAAGCTAGTAAGTAAATGAAGAACCAGATAAACACGCTTTTTCCTCATTGTTAGAAAACCAGTCATTTTACTTCTTGTTATTTCTTGTTTTGTCATTTTAATATATTTACAAAATCACCACGATCGCTCGATCTCAAAACGCCCCCCAATTTACTTTGCTTTATTAGGAAGTAGTCATTTTAATTACTAGATTTATCCATTCATTGAATTTGACCTGGATTTACAAAAAAATATTTTCCACGCAATCGGATACATCGCTCGCTAGTGTTAGTCTTATTATATTCTCGATGATTCTTGTTTATAAATTTAGAACTGTGTTGAAGCATAATTTGGTTGGGTCGGACCTGACGACTCTCTTGGTGCCGTTCGTCGTCTTCCCAGGCCTTGAATAGTGCTGCCAACAAAGAAGAACCGGTTAGAAGGGGACTCGAGGCCGGAGCCCCGGGATCCACCCTCCGACGGTCAAGTCAGAATAGTATAAGCATATAGTAAAGAGGTGGTAGAGAATAACCTGTTGAGGCAGGATGATCATACCCCTGTATATATAGTGTATGGATTAGGGTTACGTAGGATGTGGGCCACCCTTTTATCTGGTCTGGCCCATTACGGACTATATGCCAACATGTCCCCCAGTCTAGTATGATATGGTTCTTGATCATGTTATGCTAGACTTATGCTATACGTCCTCAGCAAGTAAGCCAGTACTAGTATAGGTGGGCCGGGTCGGTCCACACTATACGTCATCATGTCCCCCCAGTCTAGTAAGCGTGGCCGTAGCCGTGGTTACTAGACTAAAAGGACTACTCTTACCGCCGCGGAGACGTTCGCACCTTCCAATCATACGCCGCCATATCTATCTTCAAACTGTGTCAATCATGCCCTATCTTATGCAGCACCCGCGTATATGTGTCGGGTGATTGTGCTCGGACGCTTGGTTTCCCGTGGCTAGACGGTAAAGACCCCGTAAGAAGAATACGCTTTCTATAGTCGGGGTAACACTAGCATTGGCATGGTACCATTCTAGTTCATCTCTAACGAGAGGATGATGAGAATTATTTATAATGGTGAAGGCGGATCCCACATAATAAAGGCCTACGGAAGACATACTTCCGTGGTCGGGCAATGCGAATATGGCATTCGACTTACGGCCGACGGAAGACGTACTTCCGCCGCCGGGTAATGCGAATATGGCATTCGACTTACGGCCGACGTAAGACGTACTTCCGCGGCCGGGTAATGCGAATATGGCATTCGACTTACGGCTGACAGAAGACGTACTTTCGCGGCCGGGTAATGCAAATATGGCATTCGACTTACGGCCGACGGAAGACGTACTTCCGCGGCCGGGTAATGCGAATATGGCATTCGACTTAGTACCGGACTTGCAATGCCTCTTACGTACTTTCTATATCAGGAGATACTTACGTGACATGCACGAAGATAATTATAATGGTATCGTTATACCCCTATAGCCCCCCAAGTTTAATGGTGCTATGTTCTATTAGTAGTATTAAACTTGCAGACAAAGTATTCAAAAACATGAATAATTTTATCACCTACCCCAACAAGCCGTGGCACACGTAACACGGAGCTTACTAGAAAGGTGGCTGGTTCATATACCCTAATGTGCTATGCACGAAACTTGTAGCCTACTAGGAAATAGCGCTCGACTATGTGCGATATGAAATGAAACACAAGGTGTTTGTTTATTTATTATGTCCTGATTTTGGGAATTTAACTCCGTACATTAGGAAGGTAGCAGATATAAATTAAAAGTAATATGATTTAACTAATACTATGCATAAACACGTGTACAACAAATGTTACACGCTTATGTAAGTAAGCCTTGCACGCCCCCTTCATGCCTTCGCAAGCGCTAGTTACATATAGGACTACGTAAGCCATAAAAACGACCGAGGCACGGTCATGTGTCATAATGATGACAGCTAAAAAACTTTTCATGGTTGTAGTGAGAAAAAAGTACTCGATTTAGTTTATTCGCGGATCTACATGAGTTGACCGGTGATCAAAATAGTTAGCCACGGGTCGCCCCCGGTCGGGAGTACAAATGTTTACTCCAAATGTATAATCTTAAATACTCATTAAGAGCTCAATGGGCGCATGGAGGGGTTGTATCCCCGCGTCTCCATTGGGTAAGCAATGGAAGTCGTTATGACAAAAGAGCGGATATCCGCTGCGTTGGTAATCGAAACATGCCGTGTGGATAAAGGTTCTGCTCACGATGTTAGTCATTGTGAAGTAAACTTCCAAATGCAAGGTACAAAGACTTTGGAAGTGTCCAAGTTCATTGACCGGTGATTTTCCTCTGGAAGGCGCGAGACCGCAATGGCGATGCGGTTGGTGACCGCGGATACCAAAGAGGAAAACAAGTCCGGGCGTGCGGACAAATAATCGTAAATCATCACCCCGACATAAATCACATAATCTTTGCAAATGAGGAACAAATATACAAAATAATATTTGCTGAACCATTTAATATGGCATGTCGTTGTATGCGACGTTTTTACCAAGTCATGGCTTAATCAAAAAAAAATTGTTTCTTGTTGAAACAATTTATTTGTTTTTTTTTGAAAATGTATATCAAATATGGTAAACACCGACTAAGGAAGCAGGGCCGCGACATAATTTTTGGAGCGGACCATAAATATAAAGAATCTGGGCCGCGACATAATGCTTGGTACGGACCGGGAATATAAGGAAGCTGGGCCGCGACACATCATTAAGAGGCCGGACCAACCCATGACGGAAGTCGGGCTCACGGACAAAAATATAAGAGTCTCTTTAAAATAATCCTTGCAAAATAATATTTGCATAATAATATTTACAAGTAAGGGATAATTTCAAATAAGGAAAAAAATATGGATAAAATCTTTATATCAAATTAAAAAATATTGGTAATATCTTGTCACTAATTAAAAAAATACCGATAACATCTTATCTTTTTTTTAACAGCAATTTTATTGAAACAAAACTAGCAAGAAGCTAGCAATTACACAGTGACAAGATTCGGGTTTTTAACCCAATCGTACCAACTAAACGACGCATTACATCTATACCTACACCAATGAAAAGACATAGAAACTACATCATCAAAAAACAACGCTTGCGAAGGAGGTTTAGAATCAAAAATGAGCTTATTACGAAACGACCATAAGTGCCACCACATGACATAGAAAACACCTTTCGAGACAAACTGTTATGCATAGAAAGAAAATACCCAGGTTTCACAAGCCCAAATATACCAATCTTCGTATGATTCGACCTCAACATAAGGAACATCCCACCAACGAGTGATCATGCGAACAATTTATCTAACCATGCAACAATAGAAGAACAAGTGTCTAGACGTCTCCACCCCATTATCACAAATAACACACATAATGGAATCAATATCAATACCTCTGTATGAAACATTAAACCTCGTTGGAAGAGAATATGTCTTAACCTTCCAAGCATGAACATTCACCTTTATCTGCACATATTTTATCCACCAGGTTTTTTCGATCAACACCGAAAGCGATTTATCATCACTAACTATCTAACTGGCATACAAAAAATCCTCCAGAGCTCTCAAGTCCCATTTCCATCTGTCAGACATAGGAATTAAAGAAACATCATGCACCAAAGCTGACAACTCGTTGAATTGATCCTCCTCAACTCCACCCCTCGGATTTCTTCGAAAAGAATATTCCAAACTAGGCTGCGTAAGTTTCGCACCCACCGTGATCAATTTGCAAGATTCAAGACTATCAATGCGCTGGAACCGATTCCTTCAGAGTTTTTATACATCAATCAAATATCCTCGCCAAAAAACATTTTATCACCATTCCCCAATTAACAGCCCAACAAACAAGTAAGTTGATACCTTTAGTTTTCAACGCGTGAGTTTTCCCTTACATAATCCATCCACAAGAATTTAGCACCGAAGATTTAAATGTCCCTACCAACATTACCATCGACCCCAGTGAAACGCCTTAACGCCCGCACCCATAACAAAGTATTTGAGTAAAGAAACCTCCATATCCATTTAAACATTAGACCTCCATTTAAAGCAAATAAACTTGAAACTCCTAGGCCCCCTTTTTCTTTAGACGCCAACACTTTTTTCCAATTAACCTATGAAGCTTTGTTACTATTAATATCATGTCCCTTAAAAAATTTACTATGAATAGATTCTAAAGTACGCAACACACTCAAAGGGGCTCTATATATGGACATGTGGAAAATTGGTATCGATCCTAAAACCGACTTAAGTAACGTTAACCTACCTCCAATCGACAACGTTTTCATCTTCACATTTAGAAAGCCGATTCTTCACACCGATCTATCACCTCATTCAACATGACCCGAGACATAGACCCTCAGCACTTTCGATCCAGCTACTTAAAGGAGTTTTTGAAGAATAAGAACATCCAACTTCAACCAGCACCTTAACCTTGTCTTATCCACGATTAACACCCAAAATTACGTCTTGCTCATATAAATCCTTAGACCAGAAGCCACCTATAAAAACAATTAAGAACATGAATTAAAGTAGAAATATTACCTATCACACCAATATCCCATGAAAACCCGATCATCCGCGTAAAACACCTAAGAAAATTACTCAACGAAGAGCTTAGCTAAATACCATTAAACATTCCATAAATCCCCACCACCTCCGTTGAAAAGATAAATGTAAACTTTCCTGATTAGGATAAAAAGAATGGAGATAAACCGGATCTCCTTGTTTGAGGCCTTTTGTATAATTGAAACTCTCACTGTTGGTACTACCCTTAATTAGGAATTCGATACCTCTCGAGATCAAAGGCAGCTTTGATCCACTTACACATTTTTCGCCAAAACCAAACTTTTTTAGAATGATTCATTTAAAAATCCCATCAAAACGAATCAATTCTCTTCTCAAATCAACCTTAAAAGTTAAAGATTGTTTCTTTTTTGTCTTGCTCCAGTGAGAGTAAAATTTCATTAAAATAAACGGGCCATCTAAAATCTTATCTTTTTTTCGCGATGAAGGGTGATATGAACCTCATTAACAATATCTCCCAAAAACACCACAAGACATTTCGCCAATTATTTTTGACAATGATTTTAGATATAAACTCCATAAGACAAATAGTCCTAGAATCTTTACCATGTCGCATACCGGAGGTTTTTGGATTAAAAGCTTTTAAAGAAGACGAATTGGCATAAACCTTGAGGATATATCATATTGAAAAATACTTAACAGCATCATACACATCATTTTCAATAATCTTCCAGAATCGACGATAGAAGCCAGAATGGAATCCATCCACCGGTCTTGGATTTTATCGGTTCCGCATCCCAAACGCCCTCATTGATCTCCACATTAGACACTCACTCTTCCAACTCAAATCTATTGATCATAAGTTAGAGTTTTCGGATATCTCATATTAATAGTCGCCCGGCTAGCATCGGGCTTATCAAATCTACTACTGAGTGTTGAAAGAATTCACCCTTTACCGCCTTCGGACTTTCAATCCCAATTCCATCAACATAATGCTCGAATATTAAGAATACCTATTTTTTATTCAACACGCCATGAAAGAAACTAGTATTTTTGTCCCCTTCGATAGACCATTTAACCTTTGCTTTTTGAGCCATTTCTGAAGAATGGATTTTGTTAAACTTTTGAATATTATTGACACGCTCCGTTTCTTGTTGTTAAATCAACTCCTCATTACTCACCTCTATCAATAATCGCCTCCAAAGCCTCTAGCTCCTCTTTGTATTTGGCTTTAACGTTTTTCACACTTAACATATTTGATTTATTCCATTCCCGAATCGTCGCTTTAAGGAACTTTAACTTCATCATCATATTTAACATCGCATTAGTCTTATCACATGGGCCTTCCCTCTAAGCATCTTCCACTACTTTATTAAAACCTTCCATCTCATTCTAGTAATGAAAATATCTAAACGGAGTCGGACCGTAATCAAAAGAAGCTTCACGAAGTTAATAATAGGTCTTATGATCCGAAAGGTATCTCTCCAAAGTGATAGCTTAATGTTTCGGACATGAGTATATTAAGTTTTCAGAAACAAGAAATCTATCCTAGTATTTACCTCATTCTAGACGCGGATATGACACCTACGAAGACCACAACCACCTAAATGAACCATCTTTCCAAACCCGCATTTGTGATGAACGAATTGAACACATTAGCACCTTGAACATTAAACACCGACCCGAATCTGTCCGACTTATAACGCACCTCATTAAAATCGCCCATAAGACCACCTCCCCTTTCCATTGCCATCTCATAGTCAATAATCCCATAGCATCTGTTTGTCTCTACAGATCATATGGCGTAAACCGCAATGATGAGAAGGTCAATAACCAGTTAGACAACCACACACCCCGACTCATATCATAACAAAATAGACATTAACAAGGGCAATTCTTTTACTAAATGAATTTGTGATTCCACACACAGAACAACCCCCAGAATTGCCGACAGAATCACTAGAACATAATCAAAATGTGCAAAATTCCCCAACACATCCATTACGCTAAATAACTTCCATATTTTCCATCTTAGTTTCTTGCAGAGCCATAAAATTCACCTTATATTTTAACACATAACACTTTTAAACCCATCTTTTTTAGCCTGTTGGGCAAGGCCTAGATATCAAGTACAAAAAATCATACGAATCCGCCTCCATCACAATTCCTTGTTTATTCAATTATCTCAGTCATATCGCATACACACGTCCATCTTGTATCCCAGTAATTGTCCTACTTTCACCAGTTCATCCCATCAAAATCAGAATTGATCCACCTGTACGAGTACCCCAATTTTTTTGAAATGAACCTGAGCACAACCGAACTTGATACATCAGTCTTTGAATTTCTTGTTAAGCAACAATTACCATACCATCCTGTTTCCTCTTTCTCGCCAATGATCACCGTCAAATTGAAAAAGTTAATGCTTTTTGGATTTCCCGCATCAACATACCAAATCTCTACAGAACCCTCTTTTGGCACGTGTGAAACCAGAAAGGATACTTCATAGTTGGTTCCGAATTAATTCATTCTCAGTGGTGTCATTTTCTTCCTTGAAGTCAACTTGTATATAATTAAATGATCCCCTTCCAGAATTCTTTTCCTGGCTTATCCTTATGATCCCTCATCCAAATTATTTCTTTCCTTTCCACTCTTCTCAATAATGTTTTCCCGGGGCCTCCTTACAACAATATCACCGCCATAAATACCCGTATCATGAACTTTAAATTCACCCTCCTTAGAGTCAACATCACTCTGTTCTTCATCATCGTTTTCTTCCATGAAGTCAGGAACCCATCCTGGAGTTTCTTTGGCACGAATCCAGGAAGTCTTACCAGGAAAATAATTTTTAAAACGTCCTCAAAAATGTTCTTTATTCTGTTTTCCGTTTAGATACATAATCTCTTCGAATGAAAATCACATCTCCTCCTATCGTCAATAACTAATAACTCTCCCCCTCTCCCACTTAGCCCCGCAATTCGATTTGAAGGTTTTATCCGCCCAAAACTTAAACGTGATACCTTCAAACCTCCACCCAGAGCAATCCTTCCTTCATTAGTAAATTCCATCGTGGCATGTTTCAGTTAAGAAAACCATGACCCAATACTCACATTGTCTTGGAATAGCTTCATAGAATCCTCTGAACCAAATTCCAATAAGACCCATAGCTCTCCCATGTACTGGATTTTTATATCAACAAATCCTTAATTACTCACTGCCTTCCTGAGATTAGCTAATGAAACGAATTGTTTCACCCTTCCAAGCAAGGATTTAGACAGGTCCTTTGACAACAAGCATTCATCGTTCAATACCAACGCAAGAGGCACTTCACTCTCCCTAATTCCGGATTTATTTTGACCTTTCACCACATGTACGTACGAATTACCCCCTCCATTAAAACCATTGTGTTCCTTAAAAACATATGAATTGCTGCTCTTACCTCCACCATTTTTTTTTGGTATAACATTTTTTTCTTTCAGAGGAGGTCTATGAAACCTAGCAATATTTGCGGGTAACTAAAAACGATCAATCCATACCGTACATAGGTTATTCACCAATCTCTCTTCATTGAAGACGTTAATGAAGCGAACAAATCCAAACCTCCTTCCATTTTCGACCTCTTGGTAGGAATAAAGGTATCCACAACATAGTCGTACTGTTTGCATGATTGAAACAATTCCTACGCTGAACACGACTCTGGGAAATTTGTGATAAATACTAACGTAGAAATCTTAGCCACATCATCCTTCTTTGTTCTGAAACTGCCCATAATAAGAAACAACAACGATCTCCTTGAAAATAAAGTTTATTGATAAAAAAAACCACACGCACCCTTGGTGGTTTTTCTGTGGTGCGGTGGTGGATCGGTGAGTGGATCGGTACAGTGGTGGATCGGTGGGTGGATCAGTGTGGATCGGTGGGTGGATCGGTGGGTGGATCGGAATCTCGCTGGATCGGTGGGTGGATCGGTGGGTGGCGGTGATCGGTAATTCACCAAAACAGATTCACACAACTTTTTTAATTGCGAGGAATCTTGATAACATCTTATCTAGTTTAAAAAATATTAGTAATATCTTGTTACCAATTTAAAAATATATCTTTATCAAATTAAAAAGTCCATTTGACAAAAATTGCCATTCGTGATACTGCATAGTTACAAAGCATTGGAGGAGCCAACCTGCGGCATCCCTTATAATCGTTGTCGATATGTGGAACAAACTTCCAAAAGCACTTGAATATGCAGGTGACATATCTTTGTGCTAAAGAGTTCACTTAAAACCATGTCCTGACTGAATTTAGTAAATGTAATATCTAAATCGAGACTTATAGTTTCCAATTGAATAGTTCCTTACATTTAGCAACTGTTGTCAAAACAAGTTTTTAGCTTTACGAGGCTTATATGGTGTGCGTTGATTTAGCAAATCAAGTTTTTACATATGACAGAATGCATAATAGCGGGAGCAAAAAACAAAAATACGAAGGTTTAAGAGTTACCGACATTCAAAACTGATTTTTGCTTTTCATGAGAACACGAAACATAGTTTATTCGTGGTCCCACGGATGGCGCAAACTTGTTGATGCATAATTTGGTTGGGCTGGTCTTGACGACTCTCCTGGTACCGTTCGTCGTCTTTCCGGGCCTTGAATAGTGCTGCCAACAAAGAAGAACCGGTTAGAAAGGGACCCGAGGCCGGAGCCCCGGGATCCACCCTCCGACGGTCAAGTCAGAATAGTATAAGCATATAGTAAAGAGGTGGTAGAGAATAACCTGTTGAGGTAGAATGATCCTACCCTTGTATATATAGTGTATGGATTAGAGTTACGTAGGATGTGGCCACCCTTTTATCTGGTCCGGCCCATTACGGACTATACGCCAACATGTCCTCCAGTCTAGTATGATATGGTTCTTGATCATGTTATGCTAGACTTATGCTATACGTCCTCAGCAAGTAAGCCCGTACTAATATAAGTGGGTCGGGTCGGTCCACACTATACGTCATCAAACTGTATTTAACACATCAACCGACCTAAACACAAATTATCTAACAAAACTACATGAGCAACAACCTCACCGTACTCGAATCTCGAATATGTCGGAAGGACACGAGTTGACCTTGACCCTTACAAAAATGCCTTAACTTGCTCGAAAAGCTTAAAACTTTCCGAGAACTATGAAATTTGGAGGAAAGAGGTGGGAGACAAAAGAAATCCACTAGACCACCGTCCAAAGCCGACAATCAAACTTGAAACAGTAACGGATGTGTGTTTATATATAGGATTTGGGGGTGGTTATAAATTTAGAGACGATAAGGGTAATACAGAACAAATGCATCGGTAAAACCTTCACAATACTAAACTCGGAAATCTAAATTTCTAAATAAGTGAAAACTCAATTAAAGTGAGTCAAAATCCGTTTTTTCCGATAACCTTAACTAAGAAAATGTCATTTATTTACCCGTTTCAACCCAAAAATGTTCAAACAAATTAAGGGTGCGCATGTTGAGAGGTCTTCCGGTTAGATTTGGGTTTTTAAGGTGTAAAGGATCATTTGTTTAATGAATTTTTATTTTATGCAGAATATGTCGGGAATAAACGATTTGAACACTTGCAAAACATCTTGTGAATAACATAAATGCTTTTCTTCAACTAAACACAACCTTATACTAGACCACTAAAACCGAGTATATATATTTTGCTTTATTTCTTGCTCTAATCACGATCGCCAACATAATCTAACGATTTTACTAAATCAGATATAACTACTAGATTGTACAATCGTCAAAATGAACAAGACGTATTCAATCATAACTCGTCTTTTTTCCTTTCTCTGAACTTTGTTAATTAATATTTTGGAGATAGTAGAATAATAATTAGTTGAGGTACTAATTGTGTACCTTTCAAAATGGTCTGAATAACCATTGAACCGAGTCCCTGTATATCTTTCCCGGCCGCCAACTATAAAATATTCTCAAAAGTGTGTTGTGTTCGTGCGTGAATGAGTTATATATATAAGAAGATGCGCAGGAGACAACATTTCTTAACAAATTTAAAGAAATAAAAAAACTTTTAATGGCGTTCTTGTATCTCAGCCTATTTCCCACCTTAAATTATTGATTCCACACAATTTTGGACCACAAATGTCTTACCGTACAAATTCCAATTTCAGGTATCCTTTTAGCCTTTTCATAACATTTTCAAGTTAATGAAACCGTTTCACTCAGCTATAAATGCCACACTACGTTCTCTAATCACATGCATAACAAACAAAACAATCAAGATTAATGGACCAAGGTGGTGGCTCTTGCTGAACACCCACCAACATTTTCGGCTGCTGCTTACATTAATGCTTCCACTATGGGTGGTAATGCCTCTTCATCGTCTATGGGGTCTCGTGAAGTGTTCGAGTTTGAATGCTTGGATGATAAGTTGTTAGAGGATCTTCTTGATTATGAAAAATATCAAAACACGAACTGAAATGATATTGGAAAATGTTGTCAGGTTTGGTCATCTTTTAAGAAAATAACACAGTTTTTTTTTCTTTTTAAGAAATGTTGCATGCATGAATGCTTAATTTCTTGCAAATAATGGGTATGGCTTGGAAGTGTCATCGCTACTATAATTAAGTATATACAATGTGGCAAAATAAATACAGCTCCCCTTTCTCATAAGAAGTGGAGCAATCGATGGTGTGTATTTGTGTGGTTTGTACTTTTGTTTGACTTACAATTGTCTACTGTACGCTTGAAGATATTGATAAGGAAATTTGACTATTTTCAAGGTTATAGTTATTACGGGTTCATTACTTTCATCACTTCTTATGTTTATCGGGTTTATGACTATTTACATGTGTTCAATATTCAAGGTCTTCAGAAAGAATGTGTAACTTGAAACTCACATGACATGACTAGTTCAAGTCATTATGCTATTTAGTTATTACCCTGTCAAAAGTAAGGCTAATTTGATTCATTATAGAGGACGAAAGCTTTGTTTCCTTACATACCAATATCCGCGTTCTTATTATGCACATAGTACTGTACAATGTGTTTTGGTTGAGATTTGAACTTAACATATATATTGATAGATTACTCATATATATGATATGTAGAGTAAAATTTCTTTGACAAGATTAAGAATTTTTGAAGTAGTGAAGGGATTTTTAGTTCTTTTAATTTAGTCTGATTTAGTTTTTATTTGCAAGCTATGTTTGGCTTTATTGTTAACAGCCTAAATATCAAATATAGCGATGGTCTGCAACACTCCAAAGAGCTGAGATCCTCCCGGGTCATGGAGAATTAGTCAATGACCGAATGAATACTATTGTCCGGCTATTTGTACCGAATGCTCTGATATAGTTTTGAAACTAATGAGAAACCGATAATTAAGTTTGACTATGTTGCTGAAACTATCGAGAAGGCAAAAGTGTTTATATCGAAAGCTAGTGTGTATATACAAAAATCTAATAGCTAAATGAAACTAAATTAAACTAAACTTCAATCGTCATAAACTATTACGATACTGTAATAATACTATATATGCTAACAGAACAAACTTTCTATACTCAATTAGAATTAAGGAATATTTTATTTTCAATGAAAACACATCGGCAACCTTAGAGAACTAAAACTTAATTAAAACTTAAAAGAAAGGCTTGACAGGTTCACTGGAGTTTCTCTTTTCTTCTCATGATATTGCAAAGTTGTGCTTTAACTATTATTAACATATAACTAAAGTCTTTTGTATACTCGTATTACAAAAAAAACACCAAGTTAAGGTCATTTTAGCATAATGAATCAGTGGAGAAAACGAAATTAGATTTTCAGGAGAGCTCGATTTAATTACTTGACAAAATTGAGCCACTTGGTTACCACTTACCATATAAAGCAAAAAAAAATTTAAAAAGTTGGTGAAAATAAATAAAATTTTGCTTTTATTTCAGAAAGTCAGAAAACAACCACAAAACGTATATGCGATTTGGACCAAACTTTAAATATAAGAAAGAACACTGGTTCTTCTTCTTTATCCTTCATTCAGTGAAACACAAAATAAACATCAATTAATTTATCATACATTTAGTGTCAAAACTTTTGAAAGGTCTGGCTTTCTTGCTGTAGGTTGTAATGCTACCTTTACATATTTAACCCCAAAAGAATTCTGATCTTATTGATATGTCGGACTACGTCCAATTAGTTTAATCAGATGTCAATACAAAGTTATTGCTAAAGTCTTGGAGGATCGATTAGCTATAGTGATTTCAAACGTTATCAGCCCTAACCAACCAACTATGATAGCAGGGCGACAAATACTTGATGGTGTCGTCATTGCAAACAAGGTCATTAATCTTGCTAAGAAAATATGGCTTAAAGCTTCCCTCTTTAAATTCGATTTTGAAAGAGCTTTTGATATTGTTTGTTGAAAAATTCTTGATAAAATCATGGCGCGAATGGGGTTCGGATTTAAGTTGAGAATGTGGGTTATGGTTGTTTATCATTAACTTGTGTTTGAGTATTAATAAACGGAAGTCCCTCCGTGGAATTTAAAATGGAACAGGGTTTAAGACTTTAAGGAAAGAGGAACCTCTTTCCCCGTTCTTATAGTTGCCAAGGCGTTACAAGTTCCTATTCTCATACTCTACGTGATGACCGGGGTGATCACCTAGCGGTTGGCCCTAATTCTCGGTATGAGCTTGAGTGGCAATATGTATGAGCTAGAGTGAGAAGGCAGATCGTACATGTGCGCTCAAAAACGTCCCTCCTCCGTTTCCACAACGTACCTCACCCATCCCGCGCTATATCCCATCCGACGCCCTTTCAACCCGCCGCGTCACTACATCCTGGACCTGCCCCCCTTCGGTCACTTGAGCCGCCGCCTCAATGTCACCCCGTCAAATCTAGCCACGGTCGTTTTTTCTTACTAAAAAAACTGCAGCCAAATGTTTTGGTCATAACTCCGAATCCGCAATGAGTTAACTGACGAGGTTAGCGGCCGAGGCTTCATAATTAAATTCCGAAGAAAAGAAATTCCAGAATCACAAATCTAGCCACAACGACGCGTCGTCACGCACCGGAACAAGCATATTTATTCAGAAAACAACAATCGCTCGTTGTTTTACTTATAACTCCCGGTCCACTTATAGTTGGTTGACGTGCCGTGAATTCGTAATTAAGTTCCGAAGAAAATCATACCGGAATCGCTTCCTCCACTCGTCAGACGTTCCACCACACGCCGTTATAAGTACATACAATCGTCGAAAAGAAACAAAATCTCTTTTTTTTCGGATTACATGACTGAAAACTTATCAAAGTATTGATTCTTTATCATGATAAATATCTATAGATTTTATTTTAGTCTTTAGTTTTACTTTCCAACGAGGTTTTTAACTCGCGCTCCGCTGCAGAGCGCGGGGTTATTCGTTTATGCAACATGTTTTTTAGTCGTTCTCTATTTACGTTAGAACACAGTAAAAAAAGGGTTCTAAACTTTGCTAATACTTTAACAAATGCCTATAATAGCCACCACAATTTGTTGTTTAAACAATATACATATTAGCTTGCAAAGGCTAATATGTATCAAAAATTGCTTTCACATTCACAACTGACTTGAGGTCTACAATTGAACAGAACGTGTGCCCATTCCAATTGTTCCTTGCTACCTACAAATGCACATGCATACATCAATTTAGTTTTTTATAGATTTAAATTTGTTTTAAAAACCTTACAACACCCGACGGTAAGCCCGTTTGGCCCTCATATTATATGTTTTCATCTATAAAAAAGCTGCCCATTTTAAAATCGCTCAACAACTTTTGTAAGCATCCATTTTAATGGGTCAAAAACTGAACATCACTCGAAGTTCCACCCCAAGTGTCAAACC
This sequence comes from Tanacetum coccineum, assembly GCA_026074375.1. Classification (NCBI taxonomy): domain Eukaryota; kingdom Viridiplantae; phylum Streptophyta; class Magnoliopsida; order Asterales; family Asteraceae; genus Tanacetum; species Tanacetum coccineum. The sequence continues at coordinate 10,411 of BQNB010047752.1, read as the reverse complement.
ATTTTGACCCATATGAAAACCATTTCCGTATAAAATAAAACCTATTTAAACTTGGTCTTTAACTTGACCCATATGAAAACCATTTCCCAGTCTGTATAAAAAAAGGCTTAGCAAATCGCCACCTATTATTAAAGAAGGTAATCGAAACACCCCCTTGGTAGCAAAAGAAATTCGGTTTTCACCTAGTGAAGCCACAATCAAACTGCAAGCCAAAAAATTTATGCATCTCAAATATATAAATATAGTTATTTGGCATCCTTATTATTATTTTCAGGAAATCGTATGTTGTTTTTAACAGTGTTTTATGCTGTTTTGAACAACTTTATATGCTGTTTTTTAATACCTTTTAAACGATGTTTGGACAGGAGAGAAAAGGGTTGTTTGGAGACTGATTTTACAGTTTGTAATGCTATTTTTAACAGCTTTGTATGCTGTTTTTAACAGCTTTTCATCCCGTATGAGCAGGGGCTGTTTCAAATAAGCCATACGCCTACTACATAAGCCTACTATCTAAATGGTAAAGGGGTGTTTGTTTTGGCTTATATAGCCGGCTTACGGCTTATTTGGTTTTGGGCGTATGTTTCATAAGTCCATTTTTTGTGGCTTATTTTGAAACTTCTCGGCTTATATAAGTTGATTATGACATAATGAATTTATATAAGCCAAAAAATTTCAAAATAAGCCACAAAAGTGAGCTTATAAAGCATAAGCCTAAACTCAAATAAGCCATAAGCCTACTACATAAGGCTATTATCTAAACAGTAATGGGGTGTTTGTTTCGGCTTATATAGCCGACCTACAGCTTATTAGGTTTTGGGCGTATGTTTCATAAGTTCACTTTTTGTGGCTGATTTTGAAACTTCTCGGCTTATATAAGTTGATTATGACATAATGAATTTATATAAGACAAAAAAAATCAAAATAAGCCACAAAAGTCGAGATCTATATATAAGCTAGAAAAGATAATTAATAGAACTATTTGCACAACTCAAGGTTTTATAAGGACAACCTTCTGATCAACCATTAATAAACTTAGTATTACCTCAATAAGGAGTTCAGGAAAAACTTATTTTCCGTTTGTCAATATAAACGTGCCATACGGAAGCTAAAGTGTCTCCATTTTTGTAGCTAAATGTTTTGCTTCTAGTGCATTCACTTCACTCGCAAGTACAGAGGCAAAAAAAACATTTAACTAATGCAAAACAAATCACGTAAGAACTATATATTTGTAGGTAGAAAAGTACTATCTCATTTGTTTATAAAGATGATGAGTGTGTATTTTCTTACTAAAGAGACAACCAAGGGGTGGTTTATTGTTGTTTGTGTCAGGCTTATATAGCCGGATTTTGGGTATTATGTGGAGATTTGGGTTGTGTTAGTTGCTCGCTTTTTTGTGGCTTATTTGATACTTTCGGATTAATTTAAGTTCACTATGCCAAAATAACTTATATAAGCTGAAAATTTTGAAAATACGCCAAAAAGGTGAGAGTGAAACATAAGCCTGTAACCACATAAGCCATAAGTCGGATTATTATAAGCGAGACACACCCCTTAAAATCTATACAATATGTAAAACTACACCAAAATGTAAGTTATGATTTTGATAAGAGTAGCTTACCTCCCGAACTATGTGATCCTGACTTACCAGGATAGCCAGCAGGGGGATACCTTCTGGGGGATAGCCTTGTTGTCGAGGATAACCCTGTGGTGAATAACCTTGTTGTGGCGGATAGCCTTAGCAAATGTTAAAGCTTGCGTATATAGCTTTGACACTCGAGCACACAGAATGAAAGTCTGCAAATCGAAGGAGACACCCATAAGTGAAATTTCTGCTATATACATGTTACTTTCATACTTTTTTTGTATAATGTAGCCAGAGTTTCGTTATTGATTCCCGAGTTTGGAAAGTCTTAGTTGTAAGTTGAGTAATCTAGTTCTTAGGGTGTCTCCTTATGGGTGTCTCCTTATTAAGATATTAGAAATAATAAGCTACACATCGAGTATCTGCAATAAAACATCAAAAAAATGCCACGCACCTTTGAGAATTGCATTATGTTGGATACCTTCAGAACATATATAATTAAAAAAAACGAACTTCAAGTTCTGCCAGAACCCAATAAATGGAAAACTTCTAATCGCTAGATGCGGTATAAGTTTTAAGCTTAAACCTTTAAAGCAATAATTATTACTAAAATGCAGCTAAGGCATCCATATTAACAACCGCGTTTAATGTCTACTCGTGAAGGTAAATAATGGCTCAGAATTGCGAGTGCGGGACGGGTGAAAAGGGCGTGTGGCCCGCCATGGCTGCAAGCACGACAACGTGCTACCCCGCCAAGATACGGCCGATTTCACCCACACGATCCATCAACCCCACACGTAATAGTCTCTTCATTGCCCACAACAGATACATTAAGTTAGAAAACAATGTATAATCACACAGTGCTAACCAAGTATTAACAAAGCATCAACAAAGGGTGTCCAACCAACCCTGCCCCGCCACAGCAGGAGCAACCAATATAATCACAAACGATGGTGTACGGCTCACATTTGGAATCACTGCCATGGCTGCGAGCGTAACAAAAGCTCGTAAACCACGATCGGATAACATTCTACCACATTCCACATGGATTCCACCCTTTCAGTATCAACATCGTCACACAACCATCACTATCGTCACACGCCATCAAAGAACTGGAAGGCGAATGTATAAGCAAGCCCGAACCATAATTCTCATAAGGTAAAAAAGCCAGCAAAAGTAATAACCACCAACGGCAGGGTATTGAACCGCTTGGTCCGGTTCATCGATTGGACAAACTCTGATTTTCATTAAACTCAGGCCACCTTTCTTGCGTACGCGTTCGTGTAGGTTGCTGATGCGAGAGATTCTCGCACTCAACCATCTGGCCACCCTACTCAGCAAGAGCAACCTCATACAATTTCAAAGTGCTTTCAAATTATACCATATTATGAACCATGAAGATTATTCCCCCGAGGTGGTGGTTAATGCACACCTAAAACGGAATCCAAGAATGGGCCAACAAAAAATTAAATCAGAATTAAGAACTTACTAACTCACAATAACGCAAATGGGTAAATAGTACTCATTTTCATAAACAAAACACATCAACATATCAAATAAAACCCAAATTATAGACCATCATATGCACATACCTCATCAATTTAGATTCAAATTAAATCCAATAAATCCAATATTACTGTTGCATGTATTAAAGCTGAACTTTAAAGAAAAAGATTAAACTTTTATAAAGTTTTAGTTAACTGATATTGAGATTAAAATGAAAAGGGTGTAGCCTGTGAGAGTGTTCTTGGGATTGATAATCAACCACCAATGCCAACCAACCAACCAAGCACCAACGCCACCACCTATCTTACGTCACCAAGGTCACCAACCAACCACCAACACAACACACCATGAACGACGGCATTGAAGAGGCTGGTGGCATCGAAGAGTGCGTATGATTTCATTTTTTAAGAGAGAATGGTGGATCTGTAACGTTGATGTGTTTGAGAGATCCGTTTCTAGAGAGGATTTGGTGGATTATGTGTTGTGTGAGTCGGTGGATCAAGTATATGTTGTGTGGGTATTTTAACACGTACACCATTACGTGTATGTCGGGTTGGGTCAATTAATGCAAAACCAATGGGTTCTGGCGGGTCGGTAAGAAGTGCATTAAACACCTCCTCGGGAGAATAATCTTCATGGTTAATAATAAAGGTACATAATGAAAGTCTGCAAATCGAAGGAGACACCCATAAGTGAAATTTCTACTATATACATGTTACTTTCATACTTTTTGTGTATAATGTAGCCAGAGTTTCGTTATTGATTCCCGAGTTTGGAAAGTCTTAGTTGTAAGTTGAGTAATCTAGTTCTTAGGGTGTCTCCTTATGGGTGTCTCCTTATTATGATATTAGAAATAATAAGCTACACACCAAGTATCTGCAATAAAACATCAAAAAAATGCCACGCACCTTTGAGAATTGCATTATGTTGGATACCTTCAGAACATACATAATTTAAAAAAACAAACTTCAAGTTCTGCCAGAACCCAATAAATGGTAAACTTCTAATCGCTAGATGCGGTATAAGCTTTAATCTTAAACCTTTAAAGCAACAATTATTACTAAAATGCAGCTACGGCATCCATATTTACAACCGCGTTTAATGTCTCTCATGAAGGTAAATAATGGCTCAGATTTGCGAGTGCGGGACGGGTGAAAAGGGCGTGTGGCCCGCCATGGCTGCAAGCACGACAACGTGCTACCCCGCCAAGATACGGCCGATTTCACCCACACGATCCATCAACCCCACACGTAATAGTCTCTTCATCGCCACAACAGATACATTAAGTTAGAAAACAGTGTATAATCACACATTGCTAACCAATCATTAACAAAGCATCAACAAAGGGTGTCCAACAAACTCTGCCCCGCCACAACGGAAGCAACCAATATAATCATAAACGATGGTGTATGGCTCACATTTGGAATCACTGCCATGGCTGCGAGCATAACAAAAGCTCGCAAACGATGATCGAATAACATTCTACCATATTCCACATGGATTCCACCCTTTCAGTATCAACATTGTCACACAACCATCACTATCGTCACACACCATTATTGGCGGCAACGAAAGGATAGGTGGCATCAAAGAACTGGAAGCTGAATGTATAAGCAAGCCCGGACCATAATTCTCATAAGGTAAAAAAGCCAGCAAAAGTAATAATCACCAACGGCAGGGTATTGAACCACTTGGTTCGGTTCATCGATTGGACAAACTCTGATTTTCATTAAACTTAGGCCACCTTTCTTGCGTACGCGTTCGTGGAGGTTGCTGAGGCGAGAGATTCTCGCACTCAACCATTCGGCCACCCTACGCAGAAAGAGCAACCTCATTCAATTTCAAAGTGCTTTCAAATTATACCATATTATGAACCATAAAGATTATTCCCCCGAGGAGGTGTTTAATGCACACCAAAAACAGAATCAAAGAATGGGCCAACAAAAAATTAAATCAGAATTAAGAACTTACTAACTTACAATAACGCAAATGGGTAAATAGTACTCATTTTCATAAACAAAACACATCAACAGATCAAATAAAACCTATATTATAGACCATCATATGCACATACCCCATCAATTCAGATTCAAATTAAATCCAATAAATCTAATATTACTTCATGTATTAAAGCTGAACTTTAAAGAAAAAGATTGAACTTTTATAAAGTTTTAGTTAACTGATATTGAGATTAAAATGAAAAGGGTGTAGCCCGTGAGAGTGTTCTTAGGATTGATAATCAACCACCAATGTCAACCAACCAACCAAGCACCAACGCCACCACCCATCTTACGTCACCAAGGTCACCAACCAACCACCAACACCACACACCATGAACGGCGGCAATGAAGAGGCTGGTGGCATCGAAGAGTGCGTATGATTTCGTTTTTTTGAGAGAGAGTGGTGGATCTGTAACGTATGATGAGTTTGAGAGATCCGTTACTAGGAGAATTGTGGATTTAATGTGTTGTGATGAGTCGGGTTGATCAAGTAAAGTGTAGTGTGGTGTATTTAAACTACAGCATTACATTATGTCGGGTAGGGTCAATTTAATGCAAAACCAAATGGGTTTCCTAGGGTCTGTATGAAGTGCATTAAACTATCTCCTCGGAGAATAAACTTCATGTAATAATAAAGGTACAGAATTTAAAGTTTTGCAAATCAAAGGAGACACCCATAAGTGAAATTTCTACTATATACATGTTACTTTCATACTTTTTGTGTATAATGTAGCCAGAGTTTCGTTATTGATTCCCGAGTTTGGAAAGTCTTAGTTGTAAGTTGAGTAATCTAGTTCTTAGGATGTCTCCTTATGGGTGTCTCTTTATTATGATATTAGAAATAATAAGCTACACACCAAGTATCTGCAATAAAACCTCAAAAAATGCCACGCACCTTTGAGAATTACATTATGTTAGATACCTTCAGAACAGACATAATTTAAAAAAATGAACTTCAAGTTCTGCCAGAACCCGATAAATGGTAACCATCTAATCGCTAGATGTAGGTAATGCTTTAAGCTTAAACCTTAAAAGCAAACAATTATTACGAAAATGGCAGGCTAATACGCATCCAAATTAAACAACCGCGAGTTTAATGTCCTACTCAGGAAGGTAAATAATGGCTCAGATTTACGTGTGCGGTACGGGTGAAAAGGGCATGTGGCCCGCCATGGCTGCAAGCACGACAACGTGTCTACCAACCCCCCGCCAAGATACAGCCAATTTCACCCACGACGATCCAATCAACCCCACACTAATAGTCTCTTCATCGCTCCACGAACAGATACATTTAAGTAGAAAAACAGGTATAATCACACAGTGTTAACCAAGCATAAACAAAGCGCGACAACAAAGGAGGTCCACCCCGACCTGCCACCCAAAAGCGTGAGCCAACCAATATAATCACAAACGACGGTGTACGGCACACATTTGGAATCACTAACCAAAGGCGCGAGCATTAACAAAATGCTCGCAAACACACGAACGGAAACATTTTAACCACATTTTCCACATGGATATCCCAACCCTTTCAGTACATCCATCGTCACACACATCACTATCGTCACACGCCCATATAGCTGCCGGCAACCACTTCACCACGACAGTAACTAAACCGCGAGTGGCAATCGAGAACGGAAAGCCGAAGTACTAACGCAACCACAAACAGCTCAACGACAAACCTCCATCAACCAAACTCCCATCCCACATGAGTAAAAAAGCAAGCACAAAGGTTAATCACATTCACCAACGATAAGGTATCTGAACCGCTTGGTCCGGTTCATTGCATTGAGCAAGACTCTTGATTTCTTCATTAACTCAGGCCACATTTCTTGCGTACGGCGTTTCGTGAGGTTCTGAAGGCGAGAGATTCTCGCACTCCAAACCATACACCGGCACAACAGAACCAAGCGCAGCCAGAGCACACCTCATACAAATTGTCAAAGAGCTAATTCAAATTATACATAATACTGAAACCATAAGAGATTATTCCATCGAGGGTTGGTGGTTTAATGCACAGCCAAAACAGAAATACCAAGAAATAGAACCACAGCAAAAAATATAAATCATAGATAGAACTTACTAACTCAACAATAACGCAGAATGGGTAAATAGTGCTCATGTTTCATAAACAAAAACCTACATCATTATACATCAACATATCAAATAAAACCCAAATTATAGACCATCATATGCATATACCTCATCAATTTAGATTCAAATTAAATCTAATATTACTGTATGTATTAAAGCTGAACTTTAAAGTAAAAGATTGAACTTTTATAATGTTTTAGTTAACTGATATTGAGATTAAAATGAAAAGGGTGTAGCCTGTGAGAGTGTTCTTGGGATTGATAATCAACCACCAATGCCAACCAACCAACCAAGCACCAACGCCACCACCCATCTTACGTCAACATAGGATCACCACAACCAACACACCAACTAACGCAACACATCCAATGAACGGAAGCGCAATTGAAGAGGCTGGTGGCATCGGAAATGCGCTATGATTTCATTTTTTTAAGAGAATAGTAGGTGGAAAAGCTCTGTTAACTAATGATGAGTTGAGAGATCGTTTTCTAAGATAGGATTTTTATGGTAGGGGTTATGTCGTTTGATGTGGAAACATTTCGGTAGAGATCAAGTATTAAGAGTGTGTTGTGTGGTTATTTTAACACATACACCATTACGTGTATGTCGGGTTGGGTCAATTAATGCAAAACTAATTGGGTTCGGGCGGGTCGGTAAGAAGTACATTAAACACCTCATCGGGAGAATAATCTTCATGGTTAATAATAAAGGTATAATAATTATATTTATTCTTCAATTCGAGCTTTAACGATTTTGTCGCTCGAATTGTGGGGAGTATTAGATGGTATACGACCCAAGCCCAGTTGTGTACTTTTGTACCCCCTAAAATACAAGTAAAACTTTACCCCTTTAACTCTTTTGTTTTTTATATAAAAATTGGCTCACTACGAAAAATACAATCCATAAAGCCAAACAATTTTTTAGACACTATTTCAAAAAAGACGTAAATGCCAACACAATTTAAGCGGAAACAAGAAGAAAGATGAGGGCCCTAATACTATAGCAAAGATAGGTTAGTAATCTCAAGACCCATTGATGTGCTTTATTCTGATTGAAAATCGGATGTCGACAAGTGGGCAGTACAAATTGGGGAGCCACTACTATCAAAGCTGGCTAGTAAAAAAGGCCGAAATTCTAGCTGGATCGCTCGCGTTCCTGGAATAGAACTGGGACATCTAGTTAGTATCACTAGATTACTAACATAACCTACTTGTCTGAAAAAATTTGATAATGATTATAAGACTAATCTTATTGATAAGAGGTAAAGTCTACACTTGAATGGCATGAATAAGATTAAAACCTTTGGAAAATGTTGATTCTTCGGGTGATCATGATAGTGAGGATGAAGTTGAATGAGTTGATAACTAAATGACAAGTTTTCTGGCTTCAAAGAAGGTTGGCTATGGTACTAATAGTCTTCTGGAACAATTGAAGGAAACTTATGAGAATGATGACTACGACTACGACCCATACGATGATGATATGTATGAAGGCCAGGAAAGTCTGACAATCATTCAACTATATCAAAATTTGGATATCAAATTAACGGAGGGTGAGGTCGTAAGAAGAAATAGTTTACTTAAATTATTGATTCTTTTGAAGTCTTGTCATTTTGTGTACCTTCCTATAAAGAAGTAGTTTGCCTATGTAACGGGCGAAGATGTGGGATTCACCTCAAACCATTGTTACTTATTTAACTTTTTTGGATTAAGAAAAATTGACCAGGGAAGCCGTTTCCAAAAAAATATAAAAATATAAAGTTTGACAAGCCCAAATAGTAAAACATAAAAAATATTGAGAATAAAACAATAAAAATTGTCTTATCCTATTAATAAAGTGTGTAGAACTGCAAAAAAAAATAACAAAACATAAACTAATAAGTCTTGACAAGTCCGCGTTGAGAAAAGATCACAGAGAACCAACTAAAAATAATTATCTTGTATAGTGAATAAAGTGGGTGATAGAGAGAGTCATCATGGTAAGGAAGGTACCTATAGATTAACGTGTTGTTTGAATCTGAGGGGTAAATGTCTAAATCTGAATGAAATAATATTGTTCGTTTTTTGTAAAAAAAATGTATGAATGATTTAAATATATAGTAGTTTCATTTTTATGATACATGAATGATTATAAACATTTAATAGAACTATTGAGTCATAAAACTAACACGACCTAACAACCTAGAAGTCAGATGTGTTAAAACAAAACATTCAAGGACATTGTGTCACAATTTTATCTCGTAAATTAGTCTCTCTTTTTTGGGTAAAGGGTTCCCCCGGTAAATTTATTACTCCATAAAACAATTCAGTATAATGGATGAGGGTGAATCTCATATCTCAGCCCGTTACATAGGCAACCTACTTCCTTAAAGGAAGGTACACATAGAGACTAGACTACAAGAGACTCAAAACATCAAGTAATCTATTTCTTCTTACGACCTCGTACCTTGATATCCAAATTATCGCATATAGATTGAATATTGTTAGAAATTTCCTAGCCTTCATACATATCATCATCATATAGGTCGTAGTCGTAATCAGCATTTTCATAGGTTTCTTTCCATTGTTCCAACAACCTATTAGTACCATAACCAACCCCTGATGGTTATGAAGCCAAAAAACTTGCCATTTCATTATCAACAGAGCCAACTTCATCCTTGCTATCATGATCACCCGTATAATCAATCTTTTCCAAAGGTTTATCCTCATCATCCAAAAGCACACATTTCCCGGCCAGCAGCTGTTGTTCAAACATATTTATCTTTTCAACTAAAGGGGTAGAACCTTGCCCTTCCTCTTGCACACCAGACATAGAAGTCTTACCCCCTCCCCCTGAATCAACTTCCTCAGTATCCGTGTTATCAACAATTAAAGCCTCAAACGAGTTACTAAGGGAAAAGGTACCATTACCTGATATCGAAGCATCCGTCTTACCTGTCTTCTTTGAAGAGTTACCTGTTGTCGAGACCTTCTTCTAATCAGCAGAAGGAGCTGTTTTGGGGGTCGCCTCTTCAGTCGGTTGATTTACTTTAGGGCGATATATAGTTTTTGGCTTCACTGAGACCGGTTAAAAGTTTTTGGTGCCTCCTCTATTGCCACCTAATTTCTTCTTTTTTACTTCAATAAAAGCATCATCAGCCTCGGATGATCCACCCTTGTCTTTATCCACCTTATTCACCACTCGTTTAAGAGCTTTTGGACAATCATCAACTGACTGACGATATATTAAG